>VYYJ01003732.1:0-15585 GCA_021029165.1 Cyphoderus albinus
GCAGGCAACATTACTTCCAGATACAAAATGTAATTCTGAAAACAAAATGGATTCCGTGGCATACATCTGTCTTCTATAAAAAATGATGATAAATAAAGTATGAAATGCAATCGAATGGTACAGGTGTGTTTGACTCATAGTTTAGAGTAACTAAACTGTTGTTGTCATTAAAGAGTCGAACTAGAGAAAAATAACAATGGCTCTAGCTGCAGTTGCAAATAGAATTAGTGTAGGAGTAAGACCCCCCTAGTTCCAACATTTGCAAAAGAAATGAATTAAATATTATTATTTAGATATTTAAAAATGTCAATATTAGAAAAATTGTTATGTATTGTCCTCTTTGTATTTCTTTCCTTGAGCAGACTCCCTGTCAAAGATTACTAGGTAGTTGGAAATGACTTAGACAGGAGATTTTTACGAGAAAAACGCAGTCAACTGAATGTCTGCATTATTACTGCTATGCTTCTGGGAATGTTTCAAGCACTATTGCTGACGTTGGCGGTTTGAACATGCACGGAAGAATAAATAATGCTTATCTTTCCCTTTTTTGACATTATTACGTGAACGATATAATTTTCTGTCCTCTCCCAATGGAACTTCACTAGCATCTCTTCATCCTAAAAATTGTAGTCTGCAAAATTTTAAACGACACTGAATAATTTGATGGTGTTGTATTTTATGACGCAATTCCAAAATCAAACGCTATGTTCATAACAATAAAGTAAATACTAAATATTAGTTGTTTGGCGCATGTAGCATAGGACTCTGTAGGGATAATACAATAATACGTAAATTCAACATCTCTGTACAGCGACAAGGACAATATAATTTTATGACTCCATAAATATAATACACAAACATTATATGAACTATGTAGTGGTTTACTTGGGAGATTTTTTATTAAATTGTACCGTAAAGAAAACTGATTTCTATTTCATCGATTTGTTTGTTTTTCATCGTAGTGCTTAATAAGTAATACATTTATGAAGGCCAGTTACACGAAAAGGGAGTGGGGAATAAACGAAATATTTTCAAATCCCATGATTCAGTCTAAATCGCTAGCAGACTTTGTTCTCCTTTGCTGGGGATGTAAATGCTATTACAAAAATACACAACTTTAACATCGACCCTGATCTTTATTATCATGACGGCGTATCTCATCATCCGAACAGTGTCTGTCTCCAGAGAAGTTCATTTTAAAAGGGTAACTTCTCTATTGCAGTCAACGGCAATTTCTTCTCTTTCATTTCCACAATATTCCATTACTTCATTACGCAGCGAACTGCGTACAAGAAAGAAAGGTTATGATTGCAAATGGGAATCAAAATAAGTACGACAAGTTTGCTCAAGCAACTGAATGGAAAATTGTTCCTCTTAACATGGGATCCTTTTAAATCTTTTCATGAGACCCTTTTAAATTTTCCAGTTTTTTATTCAGTCAAGGCGGAGGCAGAGAGGTCCGTGTCTAAGCCAAGGGAGAGAATTTATTTAAGAGTAAAGGGGAAACATACATAATATCATGGATGCGGACACACTCACTCACTAAAATTGTGCACTACATAAAAAACAAACGTATCAAATAAAAGGCACGATTTTTACTTTGCCTGAGACAGAGAAACAGTCTTAACATTTTTACAGACACATAAACCCAGAACTTTTTAGTACATTTTGTTGGCAGAAGTGGAGTTGCACGGTTTCAAAAAGGTCACGATATCAGTGAAAGCATTATTGGTTTAACAACTTACATTACGCTCCTGCATTACTACTGCCTTCAAGCCAAACACACTGATAGTTCAAAGAAGATTCTGGAACCACTTTATTCAACTTTCCAATCCAAGTAGGAAAACCAGGCTAAACGCCGAGACATCGTGTACCCTGCCTTTTTATGCTATACAAATAAATAGTGCAGAATCCGAGCAGAGTGGCACAGAAAAAGGTGATAAATCTTACCAACCCCTTCTTCTTACCAGCTCTCTCATCTTGTTCGTAATGGAAGATAAATCCACTAAGAATAAATCTTTCCTGGGCTCTTCCTCCAATAAAATATATGAAGTTCGAGTGTGTCTGCCTGTGCATGAATTGCACAAGATTCACAAGATACGGATTCATTATTTCTCATATTGTAAAGTGAAATATGCATTTTTATGGTCTACAGAGCTAAGAATTTGCAACGGTGGCATTGGCATGTGCAGATAGTGATAGAAATGATGGCATCTGCGTAATCACATACGGTTTTACAAGCTGATTTCTGATTTTATCCTGGAAGAGGACAGAGGACAAAATCATATGAAAGAAGATAACAAATACCAATGTGACGAAAATGTAATAAAAACGTTGGACAATGGGCAGTTTCAGTCGATGGGAGACAAGTGATATTGCACCGTTACTTGCTGGCAAAACACGCCACTGCACTCAGTTCTAGGCGTAGTTTACGACGTTCCTATTTACCCAGACGACTTTATGAGTTTTTCATTCCAAATGATTAAATGACTGGATCGCAACGCAATATGTGTTACTTGTCATGTAAGGTACATGATTTACCCTTATAAATTTCCCCATTAATCACGGGTTTGCTTTGGCTCCCACTCAAATAGTATCAATCGATAATGTCAAAGCTTGTTAGTACAAAATAGAGGAAATCAAAATCAAAGGTATCTCTTTATACAGCATTAGCTTTGCTTTGATTGAGAATCCGGTTTTACTTTAATGAATCAATGATAATGAATAAAAGAGAACAGATACATAATTCAACTTCAAATGGAGTTTCATGCACTTCGACTCCAACGTCATATCCACCTTCTCTTACTCTTTTCACGGAAAATGCCCTAGGACAATTTTTCTCTAATGAGAAAAACATGAACTAATCTGGCAAACACCATTAACATTCGTCAGAGATACTGTACATCACATCTCATCATGGCTTTTGTTAAGAAAAGAAAAATGTGCACGCGAAGGGAAGGAAGTTATCCGTCGTACTGAAGAAGATTCCCTTAAAATATTTTGAATTATCATCCATCCACAGAAGATTAGGTCTCATAAATACTATACAGCCCTATCGTGTTTGTAAGACATGAATTACTACCGTTTTAACAGTAATTTATATACCGAAAGGGAATATGGCATCTTTCCATTTTAAACTGCGTACCACGTACAAGCTTTAAACCTATGACTAGGTTACTGTAGATAACTTACTAAGAAATTCGAAATTCACCCAATTCCTTTAGTAATTCGTAGAATGAAAATACACAATTAAGGATTCTTTTGTAGCATCTATTCAATTTTTACGTTTCGTAATTTATGAAAATGTAAAGAAAATCTAACACTTGTGCACACGCAGATTAAGTTCACTTTGTGATATAAGTTGGGTCGCTTATTAATTTTTACTTGGAAAATTCGATTGGTGAAAGTGGGAGTGAGCAAAGAGTTTTCTATTCACCTTTTTAGAATTGCGAGGAAAAATTTCATTTCATTGTGTGCACAAGAAAATTGCACAAAGCATTCCCATTACCTAAGCTATGTATTTAAGCAGTTACCTATATACTTTCAGTTTTCTCTACTTTTAAATCGTTTTTCATTTACCCACAATAACTCGGAGGAGAAAATGGAAAATAGAATTGAATACTTCTGCTACTTACTTGTAGTTTAGTCGCCTTATTTCATCTACGTCTGGAATGGTGATTTGTCGGTTCCAAGAAAAGTAGAAAGGTGCAAGTTGGAGCGGTAGAAACCATCACAAAAGTAGAATACGAAGAAGTTTCAGAATCCGGAAAAGTAACTTCTTTCTGCGTCTCTTTCCATCTACTTTTCATAAAGTACTTTTTTATAATCCTCCTCGCGTTTAAAATATGCTGTACGTTAACCTTAATGTTTTTACGCCTTCTGGAAATATCGAGGACCGCATTACATCTCTGTCCTTGTCGATGTTTATCTCACTGGTACTTTTGAAAGTAAGTTTTCAGGACTACAATAAACTTATTCAGTTTTCGTCTTTTCCCTCACCTTCAACTTTCAACAATTATCAAGATTCTTTGCAGAGGAATACAAAATAAAACGGTTGCTTTAAGCTTCAAAAAGAAATGGGTAACCCGTGAACGAAATAACTTTGTTCATTCGCAGCTGTATTATCTGTATTGTCAATGGTGTCTTTTATCATTCAGTCATTTGTTAGACACAACTGATCAAGGATGCGGTCGCTCACGAACGTTTTCACAGTTTCTTACAAAAACTGCGACCTACAGAATGCACGAGGGATATTAGTGGAATGATGTATGATATCAAGTACTTGCACGTATCTATCCTCATCCCTCGAATTTATTCGCGTAAGAGAGTTCTCCAAGCTTTTTTACGTGATTCGTAGATATTACTTGTCAGAATGGGGATTTTCTTAGTTTTATTATTAAGCGACTTGACTGACTTTTCATAAAAAGTTTGGTCGGTGAAAGTAACGAAGCAAGGAAGATTGCGTGATTGTTCCTGCTCCCGAAACTTATTGGAACAAGTGACTTCCACCTTAATAATATTTTTAGTTTCTTAAACTCTTTGAAGCATTCATGCTTTTTGCGCTGTTTACGTTTTTTGTGTAAAAGCACAATTACTACGTAACCGTTGCGGTGAGCGGCTTTTGAATGAGATTTGCCCCTTCGTGAATGTGCATGACGTGAGCAATTTTCTGGTAATGTAATTTTTTCCCCGTTTCCACTTTCCACCTTTTCACTTTACCAACTGTATGACAATATTGACAAACGTTCAATAATGCATGCTGTGATGTACACCACTTGAGTTTTCCGTATTTATGTATAGTGGCACAAGAACAGTTAAAGTTTGTGATTTGTTTACATTTCACATTGCAAACAACAATATGTCATTTACCTGAACTTCTCAATTGTTGTAAACAGTCAAAAGTCAAAGTAAACAACAACAGTTGACACTTGCTTTATATTGTTTGTTGGCTTCTCAAAAGTTGTGATTTTCAGTGGAAAATTCTTCCGCCACCTTTCCTGGATGAAGACTTCCTGAAATAAACGGAAAGATATTACATGTGTATATACATTCATGTCATTTGTCTGAGCCAAGCGAATCATTATTTGAACGTCATTTTCTTTATGAAATGGAGGGCGTAAAAGCAGTTTATTCTAGATCTTTTATTGTACGAGAAAGTGAAAGTTGTGAGATGAGATATTATATGAGATTTACAGTTTTATAATCCAATTAATTTCTTTTTTTCCTTCAAAATGAGTAAATAGTGTGTAGTGTCATATTTATAAAGCAGACTCAACACGTTTCAGTTGAAAAATCATTTAAGAGAAAAGATGTTGTAATTTCCGTTTTCAATTTCTACTCTCCTTTAAAATAAAGTCAATCAACAGGATACAAAGAGATTTGACCAAGAAATAAAGAAAGTGAAAAAAAAAGATTAGGATCAGATCAAGTTGCCTTATTTCCTGGTGAAGGAAGTTTTCCAAGGGAAAAGGAAGCCTTTACAGATTCGTTTATCCATTTTATCTTTATTTTCCATGACGGGTTAAATGAAAATCTTTCACAAATAAAACACCTACCTATTTACTTCGCAAACGCTTCCTTGTTACATACGCAAGGCGGCGAATCCTTTTTCCGTCATGATTCTTTTCGCGAAAAGAAATTTCATTTTCTCATTCGTTTTCCAGAGCGAAACGTAAATTACAAAGGAGCACGGTCTGTCCATGAAAGCCCACTGTTTTTAACAATGTGTCAGCAAGCGTGCAACCCTTTTGGTTTGGTGTGTAACCTGAGCCATGAATTTCGTGAGTGAAATCGGCTACACAACACACATCCGCTACACAGGTAGCTTCACTCACAGTTGCAACAACACAGATATTAATAATACAGACACTGATTCCTCTCTGCAGATTTTAATACACAAAGTGAAAATGGATACGCAGCAACGTGGACCAAATTTATTGAATACAGTGGAAAAGCGGCCGAGATGCCTGGACCAAGTGCGTGGGCTGTTGCTTTGTAGAAAGCTGCTGGAGTAATGCCGTGCCGAGAGAGACTCTACAACCCTTTTGGACTGTGTTCAGAGGAACTCAGCACGTTGCTCCGGTCCGAATTGATGTTGTTTGCTGTTCTCTTTCACACATGCTTACCTATTTTCTGATGATGACTGGTTACTTGAAAAGAAAGCATGTACTCGCTCGGAATGGGATTCTCTATCTGTGCATCGAATTAGTATGAAGTGAAGGAATCAAATGTATGGAAACGAAGACAAGAAGCCGAATCACATTTTTCTGTAGCTTCAAAGAACAATCAAAGTAGGTTTGCCGTATTGTCATCTTTTGGCTATTGTGTCAATTTTGTTTGTTACTGCTGTGTCGCAGTCGCCAAAGCTCATATTATGGCCCTGCCAAAAAGAAGAGAGTTGCTACAAAAGTTCTCTTCTTGATTTGCAGCGTTAAGGATATCTGTGAATAGGAGTGAGGTAATGGCGCTGGTAACTTGGTAATAGACAAACCAAAATGAAAAGGAACAGAGTGCAGAAGCCAAGATGAAAAAGTGAAGCAAAAAATCTTTGCTTCAGAAGGTTGCACCTTTTCGTGATTTTTTTGTGTGAATAATGTGTGGAATTGGCTTCTCTTGACTCATATCTGATGAATGGTTAGGTTAGTTCTGAATGTCGTGGCTGTGGTATGGCAGTTGAATGTTGAATCTCTTATAATGTTTAGTGGTCCCCGCTACTGCTACTTCTGTGACACCACAAAACCATTATGGAAGAGAACAACAATTGTCGACTAAAAGCAAAGAACTAGTCACTTTTTTTCCTTTTGAGTATCAGCAAAACATGGAGAAGCTCTTCAATGCCTTCTCTACCACAACAACATATGTACTATTTTGATTCGAAGTTGTTTCTCTTTTTTACATTATTAGTGCGCCTCAAGTTTGCTTTCAATTTTTATGTTTAGGAAAGATCAGTATGACCGAAAAAGTAAAGGCAACTACATACAGGGTTTTTTGAAAGTGATAACCTAATTTCTCACCGCCATAATTTCCAAATCAATTGATCAAGCTTCAAAATTAATTGGAAACTAGAAGGTTCAAGAATTATATATCCTAATTACACCAAATTCGAAATTTTATTAATCGACCCAGTAGGATTCATAGACAAGGAAGTCTTGTTTTCATATCAAGCATATCATATTGGGCTCGTTTTAGTAATTGTTAACAACGAACTTTATTAGCGACGAGAACCTCGAATACTTGGAGTTTACTTGGTAAAAGAAGTTTTGACCCTACCATAATCGTATAAAATACGAGTACGACCCACCCACTAATCTTAGCTTTACCGGGTCGAATAGTAAACTTTCCAATCTGAGTTGGTTAAGATATAAAATTTTGAACCTTCCAGTTTCCAAAACTGGCTTAATTTTGAAGAAAAACTCAATTGGTTTAGAAATTACGGCGGTCAAAAATTAGGTTTATCATTTCTAAAAAAACCCTGTATATTAAAATATTTCCTATAATTAAATAATAAAGCATCCTTTTTTTCTGACTGCAATGTCAGCATTTACAGTAAATGGCATCATTCATTAAAACGGTTACAAGTTACAATAATTTATTTTCGATCGACTATTTAACATTGACATACTAATAGTGACACTTGTGCTGACTTAGAATACCTCTTATCGCCTTTCCTACTCTTTTCTATTATTTTCGTCAGGCTCCCGTGAAACCCGAACCTCATTTAAAATAAATACGAGTTGTGCATAATGTTTCCAAACAGGCAAACGTAAAAGAATTGCAATATATAACATTCTCAGTTCCAAGGTTTTTCCATTCAATTCCAGATAACATCAGCTTAATCTCGCAGACAGGTGTGTAACAAGCCAACTGATTCAAATTTCTATAGAATCTCTACTACGAGGAATTTCTACTTGCAATGAATAGCCCATTGTTTAGTAAGCAACCGTAACTTCTCCATTCGTTTCTACCAGCACATCACACTCATAAATTATCTATAAAGCCTAGTCCTGAATCGGCTTCGGCGAAAAAAAGCAACTCACAAAAATCCTGTTTGATGTGGACCATGATTGTAAATGCAGAAAGAACAGAACAAAGACAAGTCTTGATTACTACGCATCAATGCTGACAATAATGAAATGATGACAATATAGTGTAGCAAAAGTTGAAAGAAAAAAATGTTTCGAGTTGTGACTGTGACTATTAAGAATGAAGTTGAATGTTTTAACTATGAAGAAGCAATGGCATTCTACGGTTTTCTGGTGTCTGGTGCAATTTAGGTAACCACTGAATTACATTTTCAACAAGAACAACAAAAGGAGCTATGATTTAACAGTGGGTACGTGACAATGCTCTTAATGTTTCAAACTGGAAGTATCTGTATGTACGTATGTAATGCATGTACTTAACGTGTATATCTATACTTGATTTGAAATGAACCTGAGACTGAGCAGATTTTCCATTTTCGTCTTTCTGTTACAGTTTCAAATATAAAATGAGTTGTCCAAGTCACGTAGTATAGGTAGTATATGTATCTAGGATTGGCTGCTACACCTATTGGCTCTTCTTGTATAATTTTTTGCAGCCTTTCTTTCAGACCTTTACTAGTTTAAATTTCATGAGTTAAGTTTGTATCTATCGATTTGCATTTTCCCTTCAGTAGCACGGTGACAAAATTCAGCAAAGTTTAAATTGCCCATAAAATGGATGATTTTCTTTGCCAAGAAATAATAAGCAGATGCCTTGGCAGGATATGGCAAAAGTGCTTCAACTACCTCATTTCATGAAGATTTCATATTTTCAGGACGTCTTTTCAGTAATATGTTTATGCAATTACTATTGCATAATCAAATTCATGAGAACTTTTAGTAGCAAGATTGTAGACGTAGCAGGGAATCTTTCTTTGTTGGAAAAATGCATGTATAAACCAAGTGGAACAAAATATGCATAAACAGGATTTGTGCTCTGCCTTCCTCTGCACACAATTTTCTTTGTGTCCTTTCATTTCAAACTTTTCTGAGAAGACATGGGCACAGAATCAGGGGCTCTGGATTCACTTTCAGCCTGTTTTCAACAGCAATCTAATTTAAAATGTTAAGGTATTGTTTTGCCACTGTGGATGACGATAGCCACAGAATGTGGCATGGAGTGCTGGATTCGTAATCTACTCCTTGAAGAGTTGTTAAAAGCTTTCCGCATTGTCTTCAAATTTCCTGAGCATTTCTCCGTTATGAGTTCCTCATGTACAAAGAAATACCTCGTGTCCAAAAAATAAAAACAAGTCAAAGTCGTGGTTCTTTATTTTTCACAATGTCCGACAGAACAAAAAAGTTTATACTTTGTGCTTTCATATTTTTTTGTTTTACGACTCTGATGTCTCTTGTATATGGCAAACGTGGTATAATAGCTTTTCTTTTCCACTAAACCATTCACTGCGAGCGACTTAAAAAGGGAAAACCCCTTTTGTGTTTTGCATTCCGAGATGATCCAAGTTTTATTTTTAAAATACAGGGAAAGTGGGGAAAAGCATTTCAGAGTCAGAATTAGAATCGGGGTGGTTTCATTTCTTTCAACGGCTCGGACCGCAACATTCATGGAAGAATCTAATATTCCGGACAAGCGTAAATTGAGATAAAGTTTAGAAGCTTATAAATAGCTTTTCTGCCTTTTCGCTGACTGCACTGGTTAGATCCTCGATTAGCTAGTATTTTCTTCCCGAGGCAAAACAAATTTGAGCTTGCGAACTGTTTATTTAATACTTAAAACTTAAGAATCAAGTTTGTCCATGATAACACCTCTCCCGTGTATTCATTTGAAAATGATTCCACTCCGCATTGTTTGCTGGTGGTCTTATTCACTTTGTAGCTACCTTCGACTAGATTAGCTTTCTGTTTTACGTTGTGGTAGCTGTAGGTTAGGTACTTATGAGTTTTTATAAAAGCCAAAGTTGGTTGTTACTTCACTCCAACAAGCTAAACGTTGTAGATAGCAATGACAGAACCACATCAATTATTTATGCTACCTCCATTATCTTACAAGTGATTTTTTGTAGTCGTTTTCTAGTAACGAGGTTCATTGGATCTTTGCAGCTCTAGCTCATGCTCAGCCAACTCATCATTTTTTCATGAGCTTGATGCGTGCCGATAATGATACTCTGGTGGCAAAAAAGGTGCCAAATTGCAAAATCTAAAGGGGAATTGCTGCTAACTTTGCGACTACCGCATTCAGTTTTCATATAATACCTTGTTTTAAAATACATTCCTTTTCCGCCGTATTGATTTTTTTTTGCTGATTTGTTTTTCTTTTAAAGGTTTTTGCAACTCATCAATATTTTTTATAGTTTTCTAGTAAATATCTTGCAATTATTAAAACTACTTTTTAAAATTTTCACTCTATCCTAAACAAAGAGTGGCAAATCAAGAAAATCAAACAAGTCAAACTGAGATTTTTAAAATTCTGCTGATAAAGAATGGAGGTTGAAATCATTTTGAGTACAAACAATGCTACACATCATCTATTAATCTTTTTAAGTAAAGCAAAGCTTCAAAATTAATATTATAAAGGCTGGCATGTTAAACTAGAATCCTTATTTGCGGAACATTAGTTTTGCGCATTCACTTCAAGCCTGAAAAAGAATTTGACCTGTTCTGCCGCTTTTCATATTGTATTAAAAGATATTATTTGTATATACAATATAGGTATTAAATATGTATTGCTACAACTGTCATTGGATTTGCAGGTTGTGAAATGGCATTAGATGAATGAATTTAATCTGCTTTATCTGCTTCAAAAGGGCCAGGGGTAAGATTGGTAAACAACAAATATTACAAGAAGAACAAATGCAGACCCAAACAACTTTTACCTTGCTTGTCGAATTAGATGCTTTCAGAAATTATGTGCTGAGATTGTTATTTTGGTTTTGCTAGGTTATTTTGAAATGAAAACTGATTAACTAGTGATAGATTACCATTTCTCTGATGCATCAACTTTATTACCGTAATTTATTTAGGAACTTTGTGTCCAACATATTTATAACGCCTGTCTGCACTCTCAACGAAATTTTCTGAGTATCACGATTTTTACCAATGTTTTAGCAGAATCGGAGAACTCAGATTGAGAAATCTTAAGTTACTATTTTAGTGTTCTACTAACTGTATTTTGTCAGGTTAATGTATGAGAGAATATGAAGCAAGTGTTTATATTTCGTATATCTCAGAGCCTCAAGCATGAATTTGTAGATCTGGTGTAAGCACATTTTCTGTATTTGTCATACTCATTGAAACTTTCCTTAAATTGACTACCAGAAAGAATAAAAAAATAACGCAGGACCATCACCAAATTCATTCTAAGCTTAGTTAGTTTATTTATCTTCATGACATAGTTTATTAAACCAAGTTATTTTTCCTGTTGCAGAATAAAATGTTGTTGGTGGCTGTTCTACTACGCATCATAGTGTTTTTCAAAAGCCAAATATGTAATTATATATTCCTCTAAAAAATTATCTGTATATTCACGATCAATAGTAAATCTTCATTCCATATTATTTCTCTGAATAACGACGAAAACAAAGTGAAGTGCAATCCTCCGTCAAAAAGTAGATTTAAAAAAAACTTAGCAGTATTAGCACAATTTTGGGTCACGAGTTGAGAAGTGGAACTGTCTGGAACAGTTCTTGATGCTGATTTAAAAATCCATATTACTGAATTATGTTTAGAGTTAAATAACGTTTTGTTTTAAGTGAATTGTTTACCGATATTTTAAAAAAAACACTAATAGATTAACCAGAATTAAACTTTTTACGCCACTCCAACGTTTAGTCATAATTAGCCGTGCTATTCATAATAACTTAATTATAATATTGTAACTTAATATCCATATAGAAATATGAACTCTTTTGTGCTGGAATGCTCAAATGTTTATTGATGTCGTTAACTATTATCATTTAACACATTAGCCAAATAAACAATATGTTTGATGAATGCTAATGATTATTGAATGTTGTTATTGTTAGAATTTGTTTAGTCCGTCAATATTTTCTTCAAATATCAATAAACAGTGCATTATATGATAAAGCTAAAAGAAATGTTAATAAGCTTTGAACCAACAGTTAGGATATTTGATCACTTCGTTATAAAATATTACTTCGAATATAGAGGTCTCATATATTGATGTTTGAAATCAATATATTAAACTGTCGTAGACAGTGAACTTTAGAAAGAACTCGTGACCTCAAATCAAAGTGTGCTCAAAATACTTTTGGGTACAATTGGGTACAGAACAAATTGAAAGATGCTGTATAGATAAATCATGGACAGTAACAGTAATTCAGACAAATCATACTTTGTCACTCCTACTGATCGTCACATGGTTTTAACATATTTCGGATTTTTATGTTCAAATACTTTTTAATGAACGGTTCGTTACGATAAGACCTTGAACGAACCGTCGTTTTTAGCTTTGCACATACCTGTCAAAGTAAAGCGTGACTCTCAAACAGAGCGTATAGTAGTCACCATTTGTAATTTTGTATGGTGTACGTTAAGTAGAAGGTAATGTAATTTGGTGGTAATAAACAAAAACACAACTTTCACATTTTACTTACTCGTCAAAATCAAACTGTCATTCTTGGAGAAGGATAGACAGTGTGGTATGACAGAAAGTGTACATCAATTTAAACTCGGCGTATTTAATTTGTGTTGCATTAAATAAGAACTCTCCCGTCACTCAGAATGCAAATAATATACATAGGTGTTTCTTGAGTGCTGTAAAAAGGTATTTAATTTAATTAGGAAATGATGCGCGAGAAAGCATCAGCATAAACGAGTGTTTAAAAATGGCAAGTATTCTAACAAAAATAAAAGCTGGAAAGTTTTAAGCGATTGTCAAAGCTTTATGTAGGAACTTCTTTACATATTCTATTCAAATGGAGTCCATTTAATGGACTATATACAAAACACAAATCACCGTACACAAATTGCTTAAAGCTGTATGATATTCTATGTTGAAGTAACAAAGAAAGTATAATGAGAGACTCCTGCTCTCTTCTCAGACAATGTCAATCTGTCAATAACAATACTTAAATAGATATTTAAATCATTGTTTGTCTAATTAATTATGCGAAGGATCTTAAGGAAATTAAACTAAAAGATTTTCGTTATTAGAGAGAGTAAAGATCATTAAGCAAAATACTAAGCGATAAACACAAGATCAACGAGGAATCTGGAAGGAATAAGCACAAAAATCACTACAAAATAATAATAAAGTGGATGATAAGAAAGAAATGAAACCGGAAACTTTCTTTATCCTATTATTCCTATTCTATATAATCCAAATAGGACATGCTGTAAGCTAAAGCTTATTTTATAGTTACCGTTGAAAGTTAAAAAAGAATCCAAAATACAAAGGGATGATGTACTCAGTAAGTCAACTGCATTTCTTGAAACTTTTCTCCTCGTGTCCCACAACATTTCTGGTTGTTTTAAATAATAAAGCAAGACCCTCACTTCAGTCACTTCCTACTGCAAATCTTTTGGCATCAAATGCTTTATATCTTATTCATGAAACAGAGTTAAGTCCGGTTTATGATAAAAGTTAATACTACGATTGAAAAATAATAGTGTCACCGAGTAGTGAGTGATTAGAATAACTCGATCGGGTCTTGAAACCGTTGAAATTAACTCAGGTGCATTTGTAAATATTGTATTACTTCCTTTGATTTTATATTTCCGTATTTCATCTTTTGTCTTCTGAATACTATTCCAAAATCCGTAACAGAAAATCATGAATTTGTATATAACATTTTCAGATAAAAACAGTTACCTCCTTAAAAATGTCGACCATTGTGACAGACTCAACAATTAAATATGTATTAAAACTATTTTCAAACTAAATACTGTCATATAAATTGCATATGAATGAACACATGAAAACTTTTATTGTATTTTTGGTATTTTCTGGTATTCCGGTATTTTACCTGTTATTTTCTTTTTGAATATCGTAACTTTGCAAAACTACTTTTAGTTTAGTAAGTATTTTCACAGAAGGTGACAATTTCTAATACGAGTAAAAAGTTGACAATATGCAAATACAAAAGCATTCTTTAAGTCCGAGCTCAAGTTGGAAAAAAGTGTTGCATGGAACTGCCGTTGGAATGAAGTCAAATTTTATGGAATTTGTATGCACTACTACAAGGTATATAAGTCTAGCGTCTAGATATATAAAAAAATCGTGAATCCTCTTCAACTTGTAGTGAGTTCTAAATGATAATATCTGGTACAAAAATTCTAAATCATATCATAAATCTTTTCTTTCTGACAGAACAGAATCGATATTTTTGCCGACATCTTTACATGATATACTTTTTTAACCGTTTAAAATTTGTCGTACATAGGTAAGTTCTTCAATTCAGAGCCATGTAATTCTTTGCTATGATAATATAATGTTGAACTTGCCCTCACTACCGAGCCGACAACACTCTTAAAGAGTCTTCTCAATTTTATATTTTCCAGTGCCATGGACGTGGGCCACGAACATACAATTATGATACAGCAAATCGCTTTATATAATGGGATGATGAATATTTGTTTGTCACGGGATGTGATTTGTGGGAATGAGAAAAGTAAAATTATTTTTGTGTATCAATTGAATCTCTAACGTCAAGTAAATTAATGTCTTCAATTCCATTTTTGAAATTATACAAATTGTGATTTCTTGCATTTGGTAGATTTTCCTCGCAAAGTACCAAAATATAATAACAAAGTATTCAACTGGGGTGTTTATTTCACATACACGAAATTGAATGGAGCTCCTTCAGAATTATTAATTGTATTACAACAAAGATTTTCCGTTCAAAGCATAATTTTGAAATCTTGCATTCTTCTATTCAGGGCGAATAATACTGACTGACTAGGGAACCTCATAAAAGTGTGAATGAATACGATGTATGTATGTATCATGTCTGGGGTAGTTTTTGCGTAAATTCCGAAGTTGGAAGAATTTATTTGTTGAAAGAAACCCATCAGCTTAGAGTGCAATTTACTACAGATATTCTTTGTATAACTCAAAAATACCATACAATACTAATAAACCCATTAATCACTGCTTAATTTTAACTTTGGAAAAAATTACGATCATATTTATTTGAATTAACCACACTTTAATTGAACAATATATGTTTTATTTTACCTAATATCTGTTGCCACTTTGCTGGAATCTTGACCAAACTAATTCTGAGACATTTTGCACTCTAATACGGCGAATTGGAAAAAGCAATGTAGCGACACAGTGAGACAATGTCTATTTTAGTCAAATAATGTATGGCAAATTAAAACATTTTTCTCCAAAGTTAAAATTAAAGAGTAATTCTATGACTTTAATTAGTACGGCATTTAGAGCAATTATATTTATATCGCTGTAGCGGCTGGAGGGTTTCTTTCGTCAATTCTTGTATTTTCGTAGTTTACAGAAGATATGAATCACATCAAGGAACGTAGAGTTAAATATCTAATTATTTTTAGGTATATCAGGTAGCCCAGTAACCTCTGCATTCATGCGAACTGTCCAAATTTCAAAAGCCTTAAAAATGTTTCCATA
>VYYJ01003733.1:0-15585 GCA_021029165.1 Cyphoderus albinus
TTGAAGTGAGGCTCGTGCGATTTAAGCGGATAAATTGATAAAATATCGACATTAAGCTTCACATCGACATCTGGCAAACATATCGGTTTTGGAACTTCTCCATTGAACAGAAGACATTAGTCTTGGTCTCTTCCTTGTTTATTAGCAAGTAGGTATTGATGATTCGTTGTCCTTTCTACTCTGTTTCATTGGTTGTAGAAGCAATTTTTGGATGCACAAACTAAGTGTTATAAACATTTCACCTTTCCTTTTTTGACACGCTGCTCCAGTAGTTATAAATCTAAAAAGGATGGAGAGGAGAAGTGTGCAACTATTCATCCAACAAACTGGAGAAAATACAACAGTTGTAGACACGCATGCGCAACTGTTACTGGACGTCGTGTTTTTGTCATGATTTTTTAAAAGTTAAGTAGTTTGATTATATTGCCAAACAAACATGCAATGAACACTTTATTTCTGAGATGCTATCAGTATCTTAATTCAGGCTTAATTTCTTAAACATACGAAAAATTTAAAATTATAATTGTATTTACATGGTATCTGATGGGATTGTACAAGAACGCTTCAGTGGCAAAAGAAAGTCTGGATTTTATACAACAACAATGTAGAGTACATTATCACACGAGTACCTTAAAAGTACAAATAAAAGTTTGTGTTTCACGGGAGATCATGACCGCCTGCATTAGTATATTAAAGCAGAAAACAAAATATTTCTTGTGCTTCATCGGTACTCTCGTTATGTCGTCCCTTATCACGAAGCAGCAGCGTCTTCTTAGGTAGCGCCACTGTTGCCTTTTCTTTCAAGTAATTTTCCTTGCCATTCATAAGATACTCGGTTGCGTGGGGCATCGGGAAGAACATGCGTATTGCATTACACATAACAAAGTGAACCCTCTGGTTTGAAGACCTTTGTATGAAAACAAACACGCTCAGCCACAGCCACTTTTATCACTCGTCTACTACTAGATTACCAACAGTCTCGTGTTGAGCAGTGATGAGCGCACAAGGACTCTGTGCTGAGCGTTTCGTTAAGATTTTATACTGAAAAGTTCATTCGTACTCTACTCTTATTGACATAAGCGAAATTTCTCGTAAAACTGGTCTACTGCAGTAATATTAAACTTTACGTATTTGTAATTGGAAGTATTTGAATAAAATACAAGTAAGGAAATTGTTATAGTGGCTCAGAAATTTAAGTTAGCCGGAAAACCCTGCACTGGATCTGTGCGACGTTCCATATATCGCTTTTATTCAACGAATTGGAAGTTTTAGCGTTCAACATTAAATATTTGTAACCATTGCATTGATTAAATCATCCTTCAGTTTTTAAGTTTCAGAAAATCAGTTTTACCTTGTTAATTCTGATTCCCAAATCTGGCCGAAGGGCCACTTTTAAAAAATTAACATTGAATGCTGAATAATTTTAAAATATTGTGTTATACAAGTTAGAAGGTTATTCTAATAACTTAATTTTAATGACAATAGGAATTAACTTTCATAATGGTATACCTATTTACAAGCTTGATTTAGCCACAAAAATAAATCATTAATAAACATTGCATTGTGTGGACATTGTGTCAGTTAAATTCGTGGTCAAGCCAAGAAAAGCAATCTTGGAAGCTTTCATTGTTGTTATTAATACTAGCATTCGCTGTTGATTGAATACTTATCTGTTTTTATCAACATCATCTAAAATCAATCCCATTGTCTTTTGTGCCAGTTCAGTGATTGTAACCAACTACGTAACAACGTGTAAACAAAACAAGCCGATTGATATTACTTGTGTGACATGATACTTAGAGTGACTGACAATTGGGATAAGTGAATGAATTTGAATTTGTGCTTCTGCTGCTGATAGAGAGATTGAATTATGAATATGAATTGCAAATAGCAAAAGTGGCAGACAAATGCACTCAGGATAAAATAGCAATACCCTCGTTGGACCTTTGTCTTATAGTGTCACAATCTTCGGCAATGTGCATATTTCCTCCCCGTTGAGACTCTTTTTCATTGAAATTGTCAATTCACCTAAAGAGGAGTTGACATTTTTAGCATTGATTTATGCTACATTAACCTCCTGAATGTGTCCCATGGTACATGGTATATTCACATTAAGAAACAAAAACCCATTCATCAATTAGGACGGTTTAAGTTGGCAGTTGTTCATGTGTGCTCCATCGTCGTACATTTAGCACACATTACATGTAGAAAGAAATAGTGATCGTACTCCGAAATACTCTTGAATGAGTGGAAGTGTGTCTGCAATTAACATCATCATTAACATTCTTTATTATCATTATACCATCCTCTAAGCTAAACACAACTGTTATTACTAAAGTGGATGTGATAACTAAGTTACATCAACCGAAAAGCTATATGCATACATACTGACAGTATAAAATTCACTGTGAACCACGTTTTAAATTAAACAATACTTTAACATCGGGAACATCGACATTTTTTGTTTTGTTGCGACACTTGTTTCTTGGAATGGATGAGCCAGACGATATGAAGATTCAATAATTATTGTCCTGCCATTGTTCTCTGCGTGAGCGTAATACGTGTCAAGAATTGTTTACAACACATTGTCAGTGAAACGTATTTGAGAAATTCATTCATGTGAATATCGGTTTGGTGCGTAAGAAGCGTGCACGCGTCTTTTTTCAAGTCATTCCATTTAAAACCACATCATTACCTAATTCACATTCCCTATCGCAATAATGACGAATTGTAAGTGATGCCGTTGAACGTGCTTCTCGTCAAGTAATGGTAATGAGTAATAAATACGTCTGAATTGTTTGGAGAAAAGTAAGAGAAATAAACAAACAGTTCGACGTAGCCCACTCCCTTGTTACTGGTTAGCCCAAAACAATGATGGAGACGAAATAAACCAGCTAATAATAATAATTTGTGATATTTTGTTTGTGAGACCAAGTGGATAACACAACTACATAACCAAATTATATTACGATCAAATACACTCACAAAAAGATCTAACAAAATAAGTTAACCATTCAACATCCCAATCATCACAATTCCCAAATGCAAAAAAAATTGCGCAGATTTTGTGTTTAACAGATAGTGACTTAACACCTTTACCTAAGCAGAAAATTCACCCACCCACTCCATACAAAGGGACTCATTGAGATGCAAATATAAAACATGTTTTTTTGAAGAAAGAAATCAGTCTCATACCAGTAAGTCCCGATTTGGACAAAACTTCAATTGCAGCATTTGGGTTCTTTCTACCTACCTACAATTTTTTCTTACGATTGTTTACATCACAATTGTGTATTATCAAAACCTGAAGAAACGTGGATAGAAACAAGATTCGACAAAAGGTACATTTTCTATTATTTAGTTTCACAGAAATCCTTCCTACGTTAATTTATGCGTTTGCTGCTTTTGGTATCCAAATTCAAGTAACAAAAAATAAAAACACTCTGCTTGCTTTTAGATTTGAGTGCATTGTGATTCACTTTCTTTTGCGTTTCAAATAATATGCGTTTGCGAGTTGCGACGTGTTTTTATACTTTTGGTAACAAAACGCTGTCCGTTATTGACTAAAAATCATGGACCATATCATATCATGTGCCTTTGCGTGACAACAAATGAAACAGTGCTGTCACTGCTCCCTTGTATCTTCTGCAACACATGTCGTTGTTGGTTAGATTTGTTTATTTTCATTAGCAATCAAAACAACTGTCACAGATTTAAAGGAGAAAACCGAATGAGGTAGTTTCGCTGGCTGACTGGTATATTGGCATTTTAATCAAATAAACCCATAATTTCTCATTTAGACGAATTCTGTATGGCAGCCATAACCAACTTTTCTTTAAATTAAAAAGTCATTGCTTTCAAGCACTTGTTATTAGTTACAATGAAGCACCCTTTTGCAGTTCTCTCTTCTCACAGCTTTTCCCGACGAAGATTAGCTACGGCTGGTAATGCCTCGTTTAATGAACACTTGAAATTTTGCTCCTCTCGTTCTCTGCTGGTTTTCCACTCCACGTGCTGTGTGCTGGGCTCTTCTTAATTTGCGTAAATGGGCAACAAGTCAACTGCAATAATTCCGCTTGTGGTCACTGGAATATGATACATGGATAATATGCAAAGACGAACTGCGTTGATGAAAGATAAATTTAATTCCAAGCACTGCTTGTCAACCACAATCTAGGAAGCACAAGCACACATCAAATATTATATTTTTCCTCATATGAATGCGTATGGTTTTTGTCAGTGCCGAACAAGGGTTCATTGACAGATGCGTTTAATTTCTTAAAAATCTCGTCTCACTATTGTAAAATCCTTGTTTTCATTGCTGACTTGAAGGAGAAAATCAACACAGATTAAAGATGAGCGTGAATAAAGTGTGGCTATTAAAAACAAAGACCTGCACATTTACTAAACGGATTCTTGTTTGTTTAGAAAACTGTAAAAGAATCTGCGAAGCTTTTGCTGTTGTATTGGTAAAGTTGAGTTGCTTTTAGTACACGGAATTTTGTTTATTATAATACAAAGTTTATAAGAAGCGGAAGCAACAAAATCTAATTTCTGTAATAAAGAATGTGCGTAAGCACTTTCCATTTCTTTACTGCCGTTAGTACCATTATTCTAATGTGATAACAAATACGTTTTACGAATAAACCATTATATACGAGCAGAGGAATGTTTCGCAGTGTAATTTGCAAAATCGCTGACTAAGACATTAGAAGATGAAGTCTATATAATTTTTGAAAGAAATCCACCCATCTCAACTAGCCCAACTGCTGACAACTGTTACCCCATTCGTTCATTTTAATGGTTGAATGAATAAAGACGTCACAGTTACTTATTTTGGCAATAAGAGACGAGGGAATTCAAGTGGTAATTTTCTTCGCTTAATGCGATGACATTTTACAAAAGAAACAAAAAATAGCATTTATTTAATGTTTAACTGATGGTGCTTTACAGCGGCTAATGAAACAGTGTACTAACAGTGAATGGTTTTAAAAGTGCCAAACTATAATTATTGCCAGTTAATCAATCAAACACACTAAGACTTCAGAGAAGTCAGTTTATCAAAAAAAGAAGAGAGAGGCACTAATAAAGACTTTTATTTTAACGTTGCACCTAAATGAGCGTATGTAATGTATGTTCAGGTCTATCGATATTTTGTGCTAGATTGACCATTCCGTCATTATGTTTCATAAAATTCCTTCCCAGAGCTTTCCCTTTCTTCTTAGAAGGAAAGGGAGGAATTAACCTGTCATATTAGACGATTACGTTGTAGAAGAGATGCATAGAGAATCTTAGCGGTAAGGTGATGTTGAAGCCGTTATTGAAGTTGACGATGTTGTTCTTTCAGATTGATGATTATACAGATTACGAATTAATAATCATTGGGCAGAATGAAGTTTGTATGCAGCTAATCCAACGTAATCCAAGTTAACATTCACTCTCGCCCTAAAGCTTACAGCGTTTTGTGTATAGTTTAATCTTGTTGTTACTATTATTACTTAATGGTGTTTGCAACCATTTTTTACTTGTGGTCATTTCAAACAAAAATGAAATTTTAAAGTTTGCTTAATCGCTATATTAAGTATTTACGATAAATTAAATGAAGCTGACTGCGAGGATGAGGAATTACACTATGAATTTGATACACTCGATCCCATTAAACCTCAAAAAGGTGTAATGGAGCTTCGAATGGAACGACAGGTGAGTGGCAAATGAACTTAATCTGAATATAAATAAGCTGCTTTGGTTCATGTCGTGTCCTTTGTGCCTGGGCGAATAAGAAGGAAAGTTTTTTATCGTTTTTGCAACCTGCATTTAATAACTATCTCAAGCTTTTTACAAAACAAAAGTTAATAACTTTTCACTAACACCGTACAATGTCTGATTTCTTTTAGTCCATCTTTTTAAATACTGTATCTCTCCTTTTACTACAATGTATTTTTTTACATCAGGATATTACCATTAAGGTGACTGTGACTCTATCGTTTTATTCTCAAATGACTTTCGTTGACCTAAGAAGATAATATCAGGAAGCTATAACCCGGAATTCGCATTAAAAGAAAACTCTTGCCTGTGCCATGTCAAACTCTTGACTGACTAAATACCTTCAACTCCTTACTGTCTTAGATGATATGGTATGAGGGCAAAGGGCAGCATTTAACTTGTAAACAGTGTGAAACATTAGTATTTTGCTCAACAAAAGAGTTTCTTTTTTCATTTTAATAACAGTCAATTATTATATTTTTTGTTCTAATCGTGTATACATTATCGTTTGAGTCGCATAAGTTATTTTGTGTTAGGAGGTTGTAACGGCTACTTTCATATAATATACGTTTCTTACAATCCATGATGTCCCTACGCAATATAAAGTTATATAGACGAAAGCAAAACTAAAAAGTTGTCGAATTTTTGTTCCTGTGCAGCAATATAAATGCAATTCTTTTACGAATAGAAAGATCATACCTTTTGGAGATCAGTCTTTTTATGCACCTTGAATCCATTGATAGTCATTATGAAATGAATCAAAGCAGTAATCCAGCGTGTCCAGTTCATTTACTAGAAGATATGGTACATTTGGGAGATTATAAAATGTTTATATGTGAAATAAGATTAGTTACGGGATTTACACTAAGATGTTTATGTGGAGTCAATAAGATTTGTAAGTGTTTTTGTAAGTAAAAGAGTGAAATAATAGAGATATCCACTTTTCAGAGATGTAAATCAAACGCCTTTGGTTACGGATCACTTAAACTGAGAAAAGTACACGGCTTATAACTTGTAACTGTATACATGGGAATGGCTATTAACTTTCCCGTGGTAAAATCTTGATCACAATGAAATAAAGAAAAAAATCTGAAAAACCTTTCACGCACACGCATTGTATTGTATACCTAAGCTGGTACCTTATCAAAAGCCAGAACTCACGCAATTCCGTTTTGTGATTGTGATACAGTTATGGTTTCGTGAAATACTCTAACTCATCCTCTCTTACTCCGTTCCTTTTTTCTATTATTCTTCTATTAACTCGTGTCATGTAAGATGCAACCTGTAAAATATTCTTATGGTATAGATTTCGTTGTCCCCACGAAAAAATGTGGAAGACGTTTTCTTCGACAAAGCATTTTTACTTTTTAAAATGCTTTCCCATATTGGGCATCGGGCACCTCTTGGAAGCAGAGCAACAAACTTCGTTGTGATACCTAATGTGATATCTTATTACAAAAGTTCGTCGGGAATTTTTTTAACAACTGTCTCATTCACGAACACGATTAATTATCTTAAAATAAAATGGTTGAGGACGGCGAGAAGTCAGAAAGAACAAAGTGTAAATATAATTTGGAAAATTTGTACAAAAAAATAGTAATTTTACCATTTTTTAACAACTGTCTCATTCACGAACACGATTAATTATCTTAAAATAAAATGGTTGAGGACGGCGAGAAGTCAGAAAGAACAAAGTGTAAATATAATTTGGAAAATTTGTAGAAAAAAATAGTAATTTTACCAATAATAGCATCCTCATGATCATGATCGATAACGATTACTGTTTAAACCAACCTGATAAAAATCCGACAACCATAAACTGTGCCAGAATTTATGGTACAAGTAAACCCAACTCAGTAAAAAACCTTTCTTGAACATGAATGGCATTTGAAACGAATCTCTGGCATCAGTTCGGTTTGGTGTTACGTCATAAGGGTAAAATTTGCCTACACTTCTTTTCTAAGTTCACTCCTTGAGTTTTTACGGAAGGTCTGGATATTAATACATATTACGCAGTTCTTAAAGGTCATGGGTTAATGGACACCTGACCAACTTCTCTGTGGGTGTTCTTATTAAATAAAAGCTTGTAATTTAGTAGTACCTCTTTTTGTAGTCCTCATATTCATCATGATCTCAAAGCTCAAAGGGATTTTACCTACATAATGATTGCCCATATAAATGTCTGAAGAAATAACAATTCTATCGTTAGGTCAAGTAAGGCTTTGTAATAGATATTCATCCCAACAGTCATCATCATAAATAATAAAGGGGTGAGGCAACGAAAATTAGTTCCACCGATACAAAAAAAAATATTTAATTTATTCCATCCAGCAGGTATGAATTCCTTTCTTTTCTGGTTTCTATCCAGGAAAAATTCCAAAAGTACAAGGTGCATCAAATTACTGACCCACGGCTCACGAGATATTGTATAATAAGAATTATTGTGATGTATAGTGTTGTGGCCTTTACATTATTTAGGAGTCTAAAGCATAAAACGTCGAGTTTCAGTTTCATTCACCTAAATGTTTATTCTACCATGTAATATCTGTAGATAAAACATTCTCGGCTCGGAAAAATTTCAAAAGGACGTTCACATCGCATATCTAAGTAAACTTATTTGGTGTGTTTAAAGGAAGAATTAGGTTACTTGATCATTCAACTCTTTTACCCAAATCTAAGTTTGAAACTGGATATCTTTCACCCTCTCTCACTAATTAAATCATTACCACAAATTACATAGATTCTACGTACGTAAATTCTAAAGGTAACAAAACATTATAAGTATTGCGGTACACTCATTAAGGATTATTTCCAAATTCTTAGATAAATGAGAAAGTTGTTTCTTGTTCATTCTTCTTTAAGTACGTTTAGTTGTGTGGTATTTGTATTAGATAATAGTATTACTATTTAATAACATAATGGGCAAAACTTATTTTGGAATTCGAGCTTAATCAATAAAGTTGATATCAGTATTTGACTTCCATAAACCATCTATGCATAATCAATTATCTACTCCAGCGTAATATTTAAGAACTATAATAAGTAAAAGCTCTCTCTGTTGTAAGATTTACTGTTCATCTTTATACGAGAGGCTCTTTGTAAGTAAATTGAAGTTTTAATGCAAGAGACCACTAGGTTCAAATGTTCAGACTTGTCAGAAAGCGACAGTGTACAAAAAGAGCAACTTGAGGAGAATTTCATCTTCCGAGAGATCCGACTGGTTTTCTTCTCTTGGGAAAATGATTGACTTAACCATTTCCTTAGGAGACTTGGGAAACGCACTCTCTCCCTCACCTATTTAATCATCGCTGATTCTTACCTTTTCGAAAACCATGATGGGAACTAAAAAGGATTTATAGTAATTTACTAGTATTACTATAATCATAATTAACATCAAAACGATACGTCGGTCTTAGTTTGTTACATAGTATGTTGCTTAAATTAAAGTATCTGGGAATTAAATTCCATTTAATTATTTCTCAGAATATTTTAAAACTAAAAGCTACACAAAGTTGATTACACCATCTAATAAACTTTCATCCTGTTTGTTTGTACTATTATGTGGAGTTGTGGAAAATAAAAGCAGCCTAACTATTCATATTCAAAATAATAAGGCAAACTGGGAAATGTGGAAATTGTAGAAATTCTTCTTTGGTGGTTTCCTATTCATTTTTACCGGAGTTTCTGCATCTTTTCTTCATATTTTGTTACTCTAAAAAACTGAAAATTACCATAACCAGCTTGTATGTGTAATGTTTAAAAAGTTGGGCTCCCTTTTGTTTCAGTACGTTGGCTGATGCAATTATTATTAGGAACGTTACAATTATAGCTATTAAATACAAGTTTTCATTACCATTGATTTTCAGTTACATTTACATTGCATTGTATTACAATTAGTAGCTGGAATTTGTACTTGTGTCTGCAAAACATAATGAATCGAAATGTTCAAGGTAAGCGCTTGTTGATTTGTTTGTTGACTTGTTTCTCCCAAATTAGTTTTTCAGCACTCACTCTGCAATCTATTTTTAATAAATGCAAAAAAAATGCATGCGAATGAGATACATACTTATTTCAGGGTTTTACAAGGAACCGAAAAACCTAACTTTCCCTTTCAAAATCGTCGACGTTGTCAAATTCATAAATTACATCATCGTCGCTGAATCTACCACATGCCTCATAGACACTACTTTACAATACAATAGATTTGTATCTTAAATTAATTCTTAACTCAACAATAAAGTTTCTGGTTGAAAATTTCATGGATTGTGGAAAGAAGAGCAAGAGTTTAAAAACTGCAGTGGTTATACGAACCATCCAACCACCTCAATAATAGGATAAATTTTTTTTTACTTACAAGTACAACTGCACTTGAACTTTACTTGAACAATAATTATAATTTACAACATTCTTGGTCTACCTCCTCACGGTCATTACTTTTAAGGCCCATAAACTTACCCGATTTATGTCATTGTTCACAATAGTATTCCTGTAATCCATAATAATAGTGCAAAGTAACAATAGACCACTGTCTTCAGACTTTTAACAAAGTTGAGCTCATGCTGCTTGAAATTCGTCGATTTTAACTTTTCAAATCGAAGAAGCGACAAGCTTAATAAGATAAATAACACTTGTTATTAAAACAAGAAAAATTTCCTTGCATTTTTTCACCCTTTTTAAGAATAAAACTTGTAACGCATTGTCAAAAGTGGGCACAAGGATTTAGGATTTCTTACATGGCTCCATTCCTTCGTCGCAGCCATAAAATATTAAGCAGATTGAAACACCTTTAATATTCTTTCCCAAACAGTTCACATAGTGTACACCTTGTTTTCATCGACAACTGGCCACAATGGACAAATTCCTTCGTCGCAGCCATAAAATATTAAGCAGATTGAAACACCTTTAATATTCTTTCCCAAACAGTTCACATAGTGTACACCTTGTTTTCATCGACAACTGGTCAAAATGGACAAAAAGTGCGTTTTAACCATACTCATGCAAGAAGAAAATGATCAGATGTGTTGCAATGCAGTAAGTATAACACAAAGCACAATTATCCATGTACTTTCCTGTCATACAGGAAAATATGTTCAGAGCTAAAACGAAAAAATAATAAAGCACCATTCAGATTCGTTGTATAATAAATGAAAGTGAAATAACCATTGCACTGTCAGTCCCTTTCCTTATACAGAATGTTAAGGATTGAACCAAATGGTGCTGAACAATTTCATGGAAAAATTGTTTTTAAAACGACGAACTAGAGTATTTGCCAAAGCGTATTCATGCATCACCGAAACCAAAAGCATGTGGTGTTAAAATATGATTGGCCAGTAGAATTTATATTCACAAAACCACACATCATAACCTTTTTGAGCTAAAACATTGTGTTCCAGGTGGCACGCATTTAGAAAATGAAGTCGTTTGCTAAATTTAAGTAAGACAAGCAGACATTTTAACATCTTCATCATTATCAGTATTGTGCTGTCTTTTAGTACAAATGCGCTAATTCGTATGCAAATTATTTTCTCTCACAGTGCTCTGGTCTCCCTAATTTAAAAATTAGTGATACTGGAAAGTGTGGTACGAAATAAGACTAACTAAATTTAGTCTTAACAAGAATGCATACATTTGAATGAAACTACGTAACTTATTGCCCACATGTAGAAAGAAATTGTGAAGTACAAACGTGTCAAGCAGGCAGGCAATGAAATATTTCAATGGTAGGTTTGTTGGTTTGCACTTGAAGAGAAGTACCTACGATGAGAAACATTGAAATATAATCAAGAATTTAACGAGTATCCCACTGCACGGCGGTTAGCATTTTAAACATGCAAGTCGAATATTTTATGGAGAAAAATTCAAGAAAGAATAAGCGTGGTGAGCAAAAAATAAAGAGCAACTGCAGGTAGCCAAAGGAAGGAAAGGGATGCGGAGAAGACACCAGTGAAGAATGGTGTGTACCAACTTGCGGATAGAAAACTTTTTAAAATCCCTTTGCTTCGGGCGATTTGTTCTATTCTTGTCGGACGTCACATAAAAAATGAAGTTATTCTTTTTGTTATATACCTTCTTCCCCTACTTGCATTTCTTGCTTGTGTGGCTAATACAATCTAGTATATTATTATGCGTCTCCTTTACATAATGCTTGACTCTGTGAAACATTGTAGTTTGTAGTTTTTATTAAGGTGATCTACCGCCCGCACCGGATAATAATAAAATTGCTGATAATACCAAAAGGTCCCCCAGTTTCTATGTGCGCGAGAGGCGAGACGGGGACGAACCTGCTTTATAGACAAACACCATTCAAAAGTCAATACACTGCGTTATACGGATATGACGACTTAGAAATCTGAAAAATAATTCTAGTATCCTGCCTTCAACCTTTATCATTATTTTTTTTAAAATCAATTGCACTTGACAAAAGATCTCACTTTATGGTTAAATGGATCCACAGTCAAACCTCTTTTTAATGGAGACTGAAAGGTGTGTTACGTTGAAACAATGTAAGTATATTCGAGTATTTACTTGTAAGAAAATGTTCTTAAAGTAAATATTTAATTGGGTCTTTAAAATTTTAATAGTCGACAACCAAAATCCTGATATTTATCAACACAGGTGACAAACCTGAACGAATAATTTTAAAATAATTTAATATTTCAATTGTTTGTTTTCCAAATTCAGATTTGAATATTATCTGTAATCTTGTCCTAATGAAGCATATATTAAAGCGTGAGTGTATGAAGTTCAAGTACCTTGATGATAAACAGATGATACATTTTAATTGCCTTATATATGAAAATGAATTCTTCCCAAGTTATTTTGTCTCGCCAAATGTTAGTCGTGAAGCCAAAATCAAATTTTCAATAAACAACATTTATCTCACTAATTGGGCTTTAAGTAGGAGAATGAAGAATTAGATTTCACGTAATATAATAAATGAATTAGACGTTAGGTATTTATGCTTAAACATACGCGTATTATTTACACATGCACCTTGTTAAAATTTGCATTTTAATGAATAATTTTATAATGCTCACGAAAATAGACATTGGTAATTTAAAATTCATTGTTGAAGCTGCCTTTTCCATCACATGATAAAATGAGCTTGTCTTAGCCCAAGGCTCAATTGTTTGTTACACATGGATTGGGTGTAAAGTATTCTAACGAAAGCAATGTGAAAAAATGAGGTTTTGAATACTTGTCTACAGCGGCTAAAAGTTAGTGTTTGTTTCAATCTATCGTACAGTGCAAACCTAATTGTAAAGCTAAACCTCGAACAAAGCACAGCATTCTTTAATATTTATGAATTATCTTATTACTCCTTACTTTACTATTATGTATATCATATTTTATACTTATTGCTGGAAGCCATCATAAATAAATATCTTTAAAAGTGATCCTTTGTACAGTATGATGCATGGACAAGAGACAGTAATTCGATAAAAAACTTTGATAAAGAATCCTAAAGAAATGTATTTTACCTCTAGTAATTATAAAAGGTAACTTTTCTATCCTTATCATCACCGGTACTTTTATTTGAGAATTCTGCTCACAGGTTTTAAGTACCAGATAATGGGCGCAAACCTAATCCTACTTATCATAGGCTCTCTGGTAATTACATTCTCTCATTAAACCCACAGTTACGGAGAAGAGAATCATTAAGTGGTCCTATCACTGACCGGTAAAGATGCAAAAATCCAAGTATTATTATATCAACGGTCTATCATAAAATGTTAGGAAAACGCCTTGAGTTACACAAAAGGAATTATAATGATGATGAGGCTTATTATGATTGAGTGAGATTAAAAAGAAAGAGCCTAGCTTTACAATTGTGAGTTCAAAGTCGTATTTATTAACATTTATTGCCACGTAGAGCGATATATTAAGATGGCGTTATGAGCATTTCATGTTTTAAATGCATTAAGCTAAAAATGAAGTCTCGCTCGATCATGATAATAATGTTTCCTATTCCCATCGTCAACATATTAAGTATTCTGTTGGTTAACTACCGAACGCTGAATTCAAATGTTCCTATCTTCGTCGTTATTACATCATGTGCTTACTTCAAGAGCTAATATCGTCGACATCGTTGAATGTTACGTAATAATAACGAACCCCGTCGGCAGGATGTTAACTTTTATTCAAAGGGGTTTCGTCTCCATGCTCTTGAGGATCCTTTTTATCATGCAGACTGTATAAATATAAAATCAGAAGACATTCACCTAACATTAATGTATAATAGCAGGCATCGGTATCGGTGCACCTGCCGTTGAACTATATTGTATAATCAGGACTCCCAAGTGCTCAAGTGTTTAATAGACATTTAAAAAAACAATGAATCATGCACCAAACCAAATCAATACGTTGTATAACCCAAAAGGGACATTTTTCATAAATAGTATGAGGAAACAAAATTTACTGCATCTTAACTCATGTGCCATTATAATTAGGATAACATGTTGCTTTCTATTAAATGTACACTTGTGAATAAAATAGACACTTGAAGTTAAAATTATAGACAGGAGGGTGCTTTATTATTGTATCAGCACATATTTTTGCGTGTGGTACTCTGATGACTGTTGCACATTTCCAAAGTTGAGTGTTGTGATTCCTGTCTCGAAGAGATGAAGATAAGCCTTTTGGGCTTTGACATAGCGATATTTTTCAATGAAACGAAGATGATGCAGCAGAAGACACGCTAAAAGCAACAAACTGCACTGTCGGCTCAGAACCTGTACTTACATTGGTTAAGGAATTTTTATAATGCAGATTATAAATAACACTTTAATATGGTGATAAAAAGGTTTCTGCTCCGCTTTAATGCAAATTCACCTTTTTTATAATTCATTTGCAAAGAAGAAAGCGTTTTATAGCCTACTTTATGCATAATATTACCGCTTTGCCATTATTGCATAATATTTATTAGGCTGTTACAAGTACGTACTTGGAAAACGAAGCTATTAGCCAGCCCAGCACATCACTTTTATTTTCTAATGCTCTCAACAAAAAGGGATGTGATGTTATTGTCACTACATTCATCGGTGGATGAGGTACAAAAGGAAAGTGTCGTAGTCATCCCGATAAAGATGACTGGGATGGTGTAATCGTCATTTTACATGGTGTAAGATGGTTTAAAAACTCATGCAGGGATACTGTTGTAAACAACCGCTTTGACTATATCTACTTGAAACGCATAACTTATAACATATAGAACAAAAGAGTGTTGGATGTATGTAACTTTTACAAAGCAATTCTCTTTTTGCTGCTTTGTAATTATTGTATCATTTTCCATTTTACAAATTTAATTATTCCCCACATCACTCATTCTCCTTTACGGAGATGCCAAAACGACAAAAGTGGAAATGAAGGCTCTTCTTTGGTGTGGGTTGGTCGGAGAAAACTGAAAGAGAAAAATTACTAACTACTTTCGTAGTATCGTTTTTGCATCTTGTAGACAAAAGAATCGATCTATCTTTCTTTAGTGAATTCTTATAATATGTAATTTGGACTCATGGTATTGTTTCATACCCGACAACAATGTCATAATGCATCAGAGAATGTTTCTTTTATTATACTTGAATATTGCAACTCCATACATATTATTGCACTATCATTTCCTTCTAAGCTCAATTGAAAAATTGAGGGACATAAAATTTGCCATTTTAGGTTAAAATATTGTTTATCGACTTTATCTTTAGGTAGAGACTTTCCATCATTGGTAGTAGTGATGGGAAATGGTTAACCATTCTGCGAATGGTTTGTATTGGTTACATTTAAACAGAAAACCACCAAATTTAATGGTTATGGTTTGGTTTCAGGACA
>VYYJ01003734.1:0-15584 GCA_021029165.1 Cyphoderus albinus
CCAGGGTGCGGTTTATACAATGGAAAAAACATTTGGACATGTTTTTACATGCATTTTATCATGGTTAAATGAAAATTCATGGTAAAATGGTAAAAACATTTTTAACATTATGTAAAGGGCAGTCGAGGTTTTTTCCAACATGGTAATATTCCTCGGCTTTCTTTTCATCATGTCAAAAGTGGTTTTTTCCATGGAAAAACCATGTAACATGTTTTTACATAATCGCACCCTGCATGACGGTGATTACAGTCGTGGTGATAATATTTAGCAAAAAAATCATTTGATACTACAGGAACAGTACGATTGGGCTTGTACTGGAGTGGAAATTCCTCTGGCCTGGAGAAAGTGAGTTGAGTCGAGTCAGTGGAAGTTAGAAATGTGAGGATCATAAGTTCATTACGAATACAGTTGACTATATGACAAAGATGATAGCTATATAAGCTGTATCCTGAATAATATTTTGTCAAACACGCTTTAATACAGCAACCCTTAACAATAAATAATAGTGATTTGAAAGAAATATCTATAAGTTGCCACATTTTTATACATTTATAGGTAGGCGTAAAATAATTTAAGATAGCAGTGGTAGAATGAAGGGGAAAGACAAGGTGAATCATCCTGTATCAAAATCGTCTTCTTCTTTATCTGGGATGGGACAATCTCCCCTCAAATATTTATGATGGCTGTATCCATCACAAAACAGCATTACATTACTGTAACTGTACCTTTTTCCCTTTGAATTGTGGCAAAAGGGAATATTGCAGCATTGTGCTCAATCCACTATTATCACAATGATCATCAGTGTAATCATAAAGCAGAATAGCGAATGAGAGGAGACAAGTGAAGACATGAGATTTAACGAAGCTGTAAAGTAGGATATGGAAAGAGGATGTAGAGTAATGTGAAGCAAAGGAATTACGCAACGTACATAGAAAGCAAAAGTCAAAAGTATAAAAGAATGCCTATAAGAGAAATGAAATCTTTTGTTAGGAAATATGGGAATGAGCCACCCTCTTACTAAAATCACCAGTTTACGGTCCATTTCTTCCCCTTTCCTCAGCAGACGAAATAAATGCATAAGTAACATTAACGTGATAGAGATGCTTACATCCTGCTTTAGAATAAGCTGGTTTTGTATGTAACAATTGCTGGGGGATTTTTGATTGGCATCCCTCGAAAGAAATAAAAAATTGTAATTGTTACGATAATTGAAACTTTTTTCAGAAAAATTCAGTGATAAGCTAAAATAAAATGAAACTGAGAGGGACCGGTTGAGGAAGTCAAGATAAGTGAGAGGAAAGCGAAACAATTAAAGAATAATAAGTTGCACTTAAGTTAGCCACATAAGTTACGGCTATTGTTTTACGTGAAACAAATTCTGACTTGATGAGGAACGGACGTAAGTAAAATCCAATTTGCGTCGGAATTGCACTCATTTCGATTAGTTCCAGTTCCACTGCTTTAATAACTTTTATCGGGTTCCCACTTCTCCACCATTCATTCATTCAGTGTCACATGCAAGTTTATGTGCTTTGGCTGCCGAAGAAAAAAACCTGAATGGCAAGAAAATAAAAATGGGCTATGAAAGAAAGCAAGAGGGAACATGGAGTAGGTATTTCTGGACGCATGTAATGTTGTAACAACGTTAATTTATAGTATCACTTTATGCACAAGCAGGACATAACATAAGTGTTACATGAGAGAGAAAAAGAGTATGCTTTGTGAAAAGGCAAGTTAAGTGGAATATTAGGAAACATAAATACACGAATGTCCCTGCTGGAACAACTAGTTAAAGCAATTTGTAAATGGCTCGTTCTGCATGGAAATGGGTCACTTAGAACAGGATCCAACAAAGTTAACGAGAAAAATGAAGCCTGAAATGCTGGTTAAAGTGTGCCGTCCTCTCTTCATTTCATTCATTCCACCCTTCTTGTGTTGTGTCGTTGGGTTCGTTTGGTTTTGCTAGGTCGTGTCTACGTGTAATCATCATTTCGAGTCGGTTCTCGATGTTGAGAAAACCGGTCGTTTAAGCCGTTTTCAACAAATGGGAATGGCACATGAAAATACTGGGAAATATCTCTTCTTCTGACTACTTGGCTCTGGAAACACGGATTCCGCCACACAAAAGAAAGGGAACGAAGGCAGAGGACACTTTATTTCAGGAACATAACTGCTTCTGGAACATTGAAAATCGTAGTTTCCGTACTTGGAGTCCTCGTAATACGCTCTTTTCACTTATCTGGTCACATGGACTATTATTATTGTTGTTGCACACGGCTCAATTCCCGTTTAATAAAAAATAGTGAACAGTCATACATAGGAAATACTCTTCTGCGGACGTTGTAATGTAATGAAATGAAGGGCACCATATGGCTTCTCCTCTTCCCATTTCGAAACGAGACAGACTTATGAAAATGAGACTTTTCCTTGCAAAGGCTAGACTACAGTCTCAATGAATGAATTTCTTCCTGAGTGGTTCCAAAAGCAGTTTGAAAGCTGCGCATTTTTTACTTTGCAAGTATAAAATGTGGAGATGATAAGCCACTCCATTCCACGACGAGGTACTTCTACGGTACAGCTAATGTGTAATTGCGCCAGCTAGAACATGTCACGTGAATCAACTTAAGTGAGTGAGTGAAATGCGTGCTGCCGCTGCCTTGTTTGTGCATGTTGTGAGGAGGGCCAAAGTGAAAGTTTAAATTCATTTGGCAAGATAAATTCTGTCCGCAAAAGTGCGTACTCGCTGCTCACGAATTCGCGGGCAGGATTTTCGTGACTTTGTGCGTTGTGTCCAACTGTACTATAACTCTGTTTCACTTTGGAATAATAATACAATGGCTTATTATGCGATTCCGTTACATTGTAGCAGGACGGGCATTGAGGGCGGAAGCAGTGAAAAGAGAAGGTTTGGATTTCGCATTTCACCTTTTTTCTTTTCTTCATTCTACTTGACGTTTCGAGATCGCTCGCTGGTTGAATACCAAGAAGTTGGGAAAGGTGTGTATGCCAAGAAGAGGTGGACGAGAAGTATCTTTTGTTCTCTGCTGGTATGGGTTCTTCTGTCTGATGGTTGCGGAAGTGGAGTAAAAGTAACTATGTGCCAAAGGCAAGCAAGATGATGGCGATGTTGATGCCAATGTCGATGCTGTATTCTTTTATGATATCATGGATCCTGTCGGTCTGTTGACTTCAGTTAGGCGAAAGAGAAAATGGAAACGACCACTCAAAACTTTTTTATTCTGCTTGTTATATTACCGTAATGAAATTGTATATTTTAGAGTGTACCTTGAGTGTTGTATGCAGCATCGTGCAATGTCTGCCGTGCCTTCTGCTTTGCATACACAGCGAAAGCAACGACAGTAGCCCAGCCGCAGCAGACTCTTTGGGTTCACTTCACTTTGACTTGACTTTAAAAAGTTGGCAGATTGACTCTCTTTCTCTCTTCTCTCTCTCTGGCTGGATGACTGGATGGCAATTGTGATGGCGTTCTGTAGGGAGTTGAAAACCATCTTGATTTTTGAGTGCGGGCACAGTGCTCCACAAAATATATGGAGGATGAAGAGTCTGATATCTGAAATTTAATATCCATACTGTATTGCATTGTCTACGTGTATACACACGTTATTGTGGTGATTCTGGAACAAGTGGTTTCCCATGACGTTTGGTTTGGTTTTGCTCATCATACATATCACAGCGTCGCGAGTCACAAATTCAGCTTCCCTCCAGCCTCCATCGAGAGGGAGAGAGAGGCGCAGAAGAGAATTATTATGAATTCATATTCTGACTTGTGCAGAAAAACTGGAACAATGGCTTCAGTTTAGTTTAGTTTATATTTTATATAGGCCAGAGAGGGCTTATTTCCTTGTGCTCTCTTTCCTCTGGAAATTGTTTGGTTAGATCAAGTGGCAGACACCGCGACCGACCTGGTTTTTTCTCATTTTCTCCAGCGGTATAGAATAACAGAGTGGAGGATGAAAATGAAAATATGTTTATGTCTATGAAATGAAATGAAATTTCATCTGCGTGCACACCCGTTTCATTTGATTTGAGGAGCGAAAGCAGCAGGAGTAAAGAAAGAGGCGAATTGTAAATTATATTGTGTTGTACTGTACATGACACTGTGCTTACGGAGTCATATCCAACAATGCAATTGACATGATATTACCTTCGTGTGAACATTTGATATTGCGGAACAGAGGTATTTTGGAATGTGCATGAAAAATTGAGAAGGTGAAAGCAAAACGGCAATGGAATTGGAATAATGTTTGCTTTCGCTTCAAAGACAGAGTCTCTCAGAGGAAGAGAGTCATCAGAAAGTGGCCAAAATAAGTAGGGCAACTTGAGCTGGCAGAGATGAAGAGTTCGCATTTGTTTTGTGTTTTCATTTCGAGGAGAATGATATATTGGAAGGGATGTACTTTGATCATGACACTGCTTTCCTGGTTGATCCTGATCCTTCGATGATTTCCGTTGCGAAAGTGCCCGCTGGCAAAAGTTTTATATATCTAATCAAAATCTTATACGTTTTCTCTGGCGTTTTGGAATTTGAGGGTTTGGCACCACTCCTACGATTACGATATGACTCCGTCACAGTTAACTTGGAATATCGGTCAGTTCAAGTTTATTGGATTGACTTACTTTGCTAGTTGTAAATCTGATAAGTGTGGATTTTCTCTACTATGTAGCGGTGGCACTGAAATATTTTATGCGTGGCGGTTGTTTGTGGAATTTGGAACTTGCCTAGCAGGATCGAACCGTTTATTTAATACCTCGCGGGTATCGAAGTAGCTGTGGCTGTGGCACTACTGTCAGAGTTGATTATAACAGGATAAGCTGCAACGCACGAACGAACGAACAGAATAACAGGAAAACATTGCAAAATAAGCTTACGATGAGAGAGATGGAAATGAAGAAAGTGGAGCAAGAGCGAATAAATATAGATTAGGTTGCTTATTTCGTTTGGATGGGTGTTCGTTCGTGTCATGCGGTGGAGATGTGTTGACGTGGGTTGAAAAAGGCAGGAAAGGTTGAAATAAAAAAAGGAAACTGAAAAGGAAAACTTTTTACAAAGGAGTGAAATGAAATATTAAAGTAATACCATGCTCATGAATCATGTACACGCCTACATAGGTTTTACGGAACAATGAAGAAAAGTAATTAATTATAACTAACTTTCTTTTGTCTTTTTGTTTTCTTGTTTTCAGCTGCCAGAGCCGTGGCGGAGACTGACATTGCCCTATATATTGGTCTGGGTGTGGCCATCGCTGTCTTCACAGTTGTTGCCTTTTTCGTCGTTCGATTGATGAGAAGAAAAGGTCGCGATCACGTTATGTACGACATGGCACCCAGCGGTAAGTTTTGTGTGAAGTTAATTAAATTAATTGTATAAAGGTTATCAAATGATCATTGACTGAAACCAATTAATAGGAAGTACGCAGGCACCTTTCATTTGTGCAACAGTTTCTACAGTTGGAATTCACCACCCACACACACGAGTTAAATTGTACGAATTCAGCAATTTGGCTAGTAATACATTAAATTCCTGTTCAAATAGCCATATTAATCTGTAGACAAAATAAGAGTAGGTACATAAAGGAATGGGGTGGATCATGCTGTAAAAGATTTTATTGAAAAGGATTACTTTCTTGTTCAATAAATTCCTCATGGTATGAAAATGCATGTAAAATATGAGCAGACAAATACCAATGCGTCTTTCTAAATGTGAATCGTTGGCATTTGGCATCATGGATGATTGCTCCCATTTTGGGTAACCAAATGAAGTCACACAGATAACCCCTGCGTGCCACGATGCCAGTGTACTAAGCACAAACTTGAATGCAAATGAAAACAGCAATAGGCTGCTTTAGGTTGGAGGGAACTGAAAATAGGCTTATTTGCCATTATCAAGGGAGAAAGGCCATCAGGATGATGAAAGATATCATGGAAAAGGGTAGACTAAGAAAGAGGACAGTAATAGTATAACTCTAAAAATATTTCCACGAAATGTGCATAGCATTAAAGAGAGAAGGGTTTCGCCTGTAACAAATTACTTATGATAGGTTCTTGGGAAAATAACTTATTCTCTGCTCCTTCCACTTACTCATTCAACTTTCACAATGCTCCCGTCAGCAGATACGCGAAAAGAAAGACGAAAAGACAGAACGGGAACAATACAAAACAAGATAGTCGCTTCTGTGAATGCGAATGAATAGAAAAGAAAGATGATGCTTCTTCTTGTTCGAAACCCACTTTTTCATTCATTCATTCATTCCAGACAGCCACGGAAAATGCCAAGAAGATCCTTTCTCATACCCATTTTATTTCCCATTTATAGAACACGCCCGGGTTTGCGTCTGAGTAGACAAACTACTTCTTTCTGGTCACATTAAGGATCACAGAATGAGAGAAGGTTTAATGTGCCAAAATAGATAACTTGTGCTCAAGTGTGCTCATTTTATTGTTCGAGAAGGAAGCATTGTGCAATGCTGGGGTACGACTGCATTTTGCTTTACGAAAGCTGCTGCCTTGGCTCTGGCTCTCATCTGTATTATGTATTTCCTTCCTTCCACCTTTTTGACTCCAGCCTTCGAAGCTCTATTTTTTGCAATTCATCTCGTTGTGAGGCAAGAAAATCATTCAAGTGAATACTCCGCGATATGTTATTTTCTGAAGGACCTATCAACATCAACATTTTATGTGAACTCCTATATCGTCTGCTTCATCTTTTCCCATGTTTCCATTACTAATTCCTGCTTAAATACTTTCCTCCAAATTTATTTTCATTTTCTCTTCCGTCTTCCCGATATCTTTTCCTGTCATTTCAGATGGTCAAAAGATATTTGGAGACGACAGATGTCATCCCTCTTTTTAATGCTTCATTGCTCTCTGTCCATTTCGGTTAGACATTTAAAGTAATTTGCTTGCGTTTTGCGTACTCTTCCATGGCTTCGTTAATAGTGTACGGATTCAAGCAATTTGTTCTCGTGTCGCTTCCTCTTTTTCAAGATATTTTCCTTGTCGACAGACAGCAAAGCAAGACGTATGTATTGAAGCCGACATTAAAATCTTCCCGGAACCAGGAAGCAATAAGCTCTGCTATTGCTGTTTGCATGCATACGAGCATGGTAATATCGTCCTCCTAATTACAGTCGAGTTGGTCTTCTTGGCTCCACTTTTGTCTTTTCATCCACTATGTACATTATCTGCATATTTGTGCATTTTGCATCTCATCGTGTTAAATTCCTCCAGATGAGACAGCAACACGGCGACATGACACAACATAACGTCACGACTGTTGGCGTCAATCCTTCCCTGCTGCTGGTCTCACTCAGCTTCAGTGAGCAGAGCCAGTAGAGTCCTGGAAATTGATTACGACTGCTGCTCGTGTTTTTGTAGTGCCGTACTTAATAATATTTGCATAATAAATAAGTTTAGATTGTTATCGTAAACAGCAGTAGCAGAGCATGATGCATGTGTGCATACTTCCAATGCTTCGATAGTTTCCAATGATAAACGAAACCTCAACTTCCTGCCTGTTATGATATTGCGCCTCGTTGAAGCGACAACTTTATTCGGTAATTTATTGTTACGCAGTTCTCGCTTCAATGAGTTAATGACTTCATCTTGCAATTAGATGCGTCTGACTGGAACACTGACGAATTACTGTGGGTGGAGAGGAGGAACTTTCTCTGTGAAACCCACACTAATTCGAAATAATGCCCATATCATCATGCAAGTGTAATAAAATATAAAATAATCTGTAATAAGCTACAATAACCTTTTCGATTAAATTCTTTTGGAAGTTGTGTAGTTTGTTGTAACACATAAGGTTCCCTTTTGGTCTCAAATTTTACACGGTATTGCGCGAACTTTATTTATTATGCTTTAAATTTTGTAAATTGCCATTTCCGGACTGACGTCATGTGAGATAAATCTGTAAAATTCATTTCCACCTTGAAACGATAATTTTTATTTTTAATAGGATCCGTCGAGATTTATTATTGTCGTTTTTGTCATGATTAATAATTCGAAATCCGTGAAAGAGTAAACATTTTGAAGTGGTCATTCATCATTGATCAGTCAGTGTCTACTTCTCGTTATACCTAATTTGAACACATGCATGCACTGAAATTAAATTATTTCATTTTTTTTGCAAAATGCATTTTTTATATTTGCTGGAAGTCGTGCTTTGAAAAGTTAAATGATCCATGTTGTCAAAATAAAACACATACAATCAAGCACTTAATGTGTTTAGGCGGTTCGGCTTCGTACACATCAACAGCCGGATGATGAATAACAATTTGGGAGGCAATTATTTAAATTTTTTTTTCCTACCCTTGTAAAAATTATGTGAAAATCAGAATTGCAATTTTTCTGTGAGACACACACTTTGCGTATCAAAATAGCAGAAACTCATTGAAACAAAAAAGGGCGAGAGAACAGAACCGAGACTATTTATTATGCCCTCTTAGAAATCAAGATAAAATAAGGAAGCAAAGCAGGTACATTATGAAATGTGTGCACATAAATACTAAATACGCACAAACTCTTCAACACATGACATTAGCACGCAATCCGTTAAAGCGTCATTAAACACGAAACAGGACAAATAGAAAAAAATCTAACCCAAAAGCTCTAATATGCTACAAACAAGCGAAGCGGCGTGGCTGCGTATAGCTACTAACAACACGCATCATCATCACTCTAAGACTTACAGTTACAGTCTTTAATATCACGGCACGTACTACCAACCAACTTTGACTTTCCCGTAAAGTGTGGAATCATTGGGAGTCGCAATCGCAATTCACAGTGTGCAGGCAAACAGAAACATTTGATTTGATTTTCACTTTCCACTTGAGCAGTTTGTGTTGATTTTCGTGGTAGATTAAAAATTAGCATTCCTTTCCACTCACTTCACTCACTTCACTGGTGAGAGTTTAGTTAGCGATAATCTCTCACATTCACATGCTCCCTGCTCAAATGCCACTAATCACCACACACGCCGTCTTATCATAATTTTTTGTGCACAAATACCAAACTAGCAAAAAACATGGTCATACATGGCATAACGATGGTGTTGAACTGTTTCCTTTCTTTTTTGCTACTCTGATAATCTTATTGTAACGGTAATTGTTAAATTATGCTCAATGTGATTTCGTAAGACAAAGTCAACTAATAAAAGAATTTAAAGGCGGAAAAATTTATGAATTGGCAAATGCGTCTTTTAAAAACAACCGTACTTAGCAATAACAGTGTATTATAAAAATTCCCCACTTGCTGATGAATGAGGGTAAAGCGGAAAAGTGCAAAAACCGGGAAAGTCATTTCGAAGAATTAGGAAGGTCTTAAAGAAAATTTTATGACCGTTTCCCAACAATTTTTCTGTTTCAACGTCATCCGCTTCCATGTTAGTGATAAAGATTTTGTGGGTAATTGCAATACAGATCGTGCTTCGGTATAAATAAATGCTGCCATCTCTTTATTTACTGGAGAAGAAAATAAGTAAGCCTCATAACATAACTAAGAGGATAGTAATGAGATTAAGCTTGTTAACTGTTTTTTCTCTTAACTTGCTGCGTATTACTAAATTATCATTTCCCTCTTTTCAACTCATGACTTTCCCGGTGATGAGACCATTGCCTTTGCCCCTCGTCTTCTCGACCTGTATCCTTCTTAACACACGCGGTCAAAGAAGCAACACACGACTGATTTCATTAGGCGAATGGAAACAAAAGACATCGATCTGATTTAAGGGAAAAGGCAAAGATGAGATTTTGTGGATGTTAAAAAACACCATTAGCAGAGATAAATTTTTCACCAGTTGGCTTTTCTTTGTTTGGAGTTAGTATTTAGTCAATTTTTATTGTTTCTGACAGTCGACACGCTGTAATCCTTTTCCACTTGGGATTTTCTTTCGGAGTAATAACATCGAGGTAATAATGTTTTGTGCACTTGTAAAAGATTGTAACGATGATACTGAAGGTGTTAACTAGCACCGTTCCTGTTTGTCCGTCTGTGCTGAAAGCCACAATATCCTCTAAGTATTTATGAAGAGGCAGGAAATTATGGCATTGCTCAAGCGAGATGAGCAAAGTGGAAGAAAGAAATTTTCTTGAAAGCAGGATTTTTATTTTTACCGTTTTCTTAGTCTCTTTCTTTTTCTTTGATTACATTTTGAAAACAAGTGCGGAGCAGAGTAAAACAATTTTTGTTGTGCACGGAAGATTACCTAAGATATATTGTGGAGGAATCCACGAAGACAGACAGAAATGCAGTTATGCATGCATTTCGCTTTTAGCATTTTCACTTTTTCCCTTTATATTTTAGCTGCATTGCATTACATTGCATTTCCTGGCTTGAGCGGTGGTGGTATTAAGCCCTCAGAGAACAAATCCTTGTGGAGCGGCTCCAGTCTCCACTTGCTTTATCTGGATAAAAGGGAAGAAGAACAAGAAAAGAGTGGGAAAACCCCGTACCGAAGTAGCTTTAGACCTGTCGTCAGATAACGCAGGCACGGAGAAAAATGGGCTGAAAAGTGAAATAAAAGGGAAACTTTGCAACTTGACTTGATACTTTTCCTTCTCTTTTGTACTCCAACCAAATATATGTGTGTAGTTTCTGGCTTCCATTATTATTATGGCACATTTGATATGTAACTTTTTCATTTTGGCTTTTCCGAACTTGTGTTGTGATTCTGTTGGGCCTTTCTTCTCAATCCTCCATCCCCCCTCTTTTGCTGCCACAAAACTAACGAAACAAGGAACAGTAGCAGCAAAAAATAGAAATGCTTGCGTAAAATAAGAAATAGGAAGACAACAAAAATTGTTGGAAAAAAATAGTGCGTATCTCTTTCTCCGTCTTTTCAAATCATGTCAGAGAGGAGAAAAAAAGAAAAAGAAGCTGTATTGTAAAAAGCTCAATTTTTCCCGTTTTCTTGTCTTATTCATTCTGTCTCTTCTTTTCTTTCGATGATGGGGGATTTTTATCTGACTTTTGGTTGCTGCGTTTGCTTACATGACGGCAGAAGAAAAAATGAGATAGAGAAATGTAACTGTAATACTAGAAGCAAGTAGCTATATCAATGAAGGGCAATTTGTGATGGGAGGAATGGTTGAAAAGAGCCATCAAAATGTATAAATCTTGTTTTTTCAGTTTATCCCTGTTCTTGTTTTACTATTATTGGTGCTCTGCTCCATTATCTCTTCGCCAAAGAATGCCTTCTATATTTGAGGCCTGTTATAATGTTATGTTATATTATGACTAAGATAACATGTTATTATTAGTACAACTTTAGTTTCATAAATAAACAAAGGAAAATATTTCCGAGCAGAGAAAAGAATGATAAAAAAGAGTAAAGTAAAAGTTTGACTTTTGCTACTTCCGAAACATTTGACAAAACAAAGAATGAAAGAGAAATGAGATAAAACGATACGAAAAACGAACAAATAAGAAATAAATGAAACAAATACCCTCTGATCTACTTCTCCGTCATTGCATTACAAAGATATCGATTTAGTTTTTTTATCATTTAAAAATGTAATAATTAAACTTCCAGGAAGTGGAAAGCATCAAATTAATATTGCACTGTAGACAGATTTAGAAAAAATAATGTTTTTCGTTGTAAGTACTTTATCAGCTTTTTTACTCTACTTGTTAAATTTCGACATGTTTTCTGTTCCTCATTGTGATTACAAATTAAACGAGACAACCATAAAACATGATAGTGTGTGAGCGTGTGCGGGCTCATCAGAAAATCTTCTGAGAAAAAATTGCCGCAAAAACTTACGCAAACAGTTCTGGTGTTGTATTTAGTATTCCGAAGTTGTTCATAGAGTCTCGTAAAAGTCCTTGTTTAAAGTCTACGATATTCGCTGATTAGTATATTTAGTATTTCTTGACAATTAGCATGCGGCAGGCGATAGTGAAACTACAACATGAAACTTTTTTTGCATTTTAAGCCGTGCTCACAGATATCTGTGAACATGGAACACTTTATGCAGACAGAAGTTAGTCGTTAATTGGGGGAAGGAAAAGAAAAAGGAAAGAATAATAAAATTGAATCAAAACTTACACTTTGTTCTTGTTCTCTTGTTTCGCCCTCGTTCCGCATATTATTTGGTGTAACAAAAGAGCTAAGGAAATAATAATAAAATTTGTGAAAGAATTAGCCGTCCTCTTTTCTGCAGTCTACGCTACAGCGGCAAGTTGCACAGAGCAGAAAGAGAGAACACACAAAGAGCAAGATTCTCACTCACATTAGCATTATGCAGAAAAAAATTTCAAGCCGCATGGATAAGCGAATGTTACATTACATCAGATCGTGAAACTTGGCGGTAATAAATGCACTCTCAATTTTTTATTCGTATTCCGGCAGCTCTCAACATTTTAAAATAAAGTGCTCCATCGTCATCAGCCAGACAGACAAAAGAACTGGAATTGAAAGTTATAAATTACCTCTACGCACACACACACAACCCACACTCAAGCTCAATTCAGAGGGAGAGAGAGAATATGTGTGTGTGTGCACATCTCGAACGATTCCATTCCGACACTTGCAGCTGGTTTATATTATTATACGTTGATTAGCATGGATTTTAAAAACAAGGGCTTACTTTCAGTTACAACACATTTTATTATTATCAAACTGGATTACAAGCTATCACAAGAATACTGCCAAACCGCCGCCGCCACTCTACGCAATAAGTCGAGCACAATTTGTAGAGAATAAATGAACACGATTATATTCTGTTGTATAACGGATTCATTTTGATTCTGTAACGGATCGTGTGTGATGTGATGGAATGTACGTGAATGCAAAATGCATAAATTATCATTTGTTTTTATTTTATGCTTCTTCCTGGATGAATCTGGATGAGGAGGAGATGAAGTGAAATCCAATGCAGCAAACTATGCAGTGATGTGTGCGTGTGTGCACAGTAGCTCACAAAGAATCATGCATGTTTTTAACGGTGAAGCACTAGACAGTAAATAATAGTAATGGACTAATAAAACAAAAGGGCATGAGCCACAAAACAAGGCGCGTCATTTCGGCGAATTCCATTCTTTTCTTGCATGATGCATGGCATCTTTGAAATCATGTTGTCACCGATAACCCTTCTAGAGAAAAGCTGGAGCTGGCAGGCAGGCGGCGGGGTAGATTACGCAATACGTAACAAAACTTAAGCAAGTAAAATAATAAGAATGAGAAAAAAGAAAAGTTGTATGAATGCATTACAAGAGGGACGTGTACAAAAATTGACAGGCTCTTTGTCTTTCTTTCTTCATCGCAGCATTTTTTTCAGGAAAAGCACTTTTATCCTTTTTCTTCCTCAAAGGAAGTTTTGCAAAACTCTTGTCTTGTTTTGTGTTTGTAAGTGGATAAAGATAAAGGAATGACATGTTGAAACTGAGGAAACTTAAGTTAAGAGGAGGAAGAAACTAATGCACTGTTTGTGTTACGGATATGCGCACTCGCTGTCCTTGCCGCTTGTTGTTTTTCTCTTATCGATGTTGTCGTTGTCACATGAAAGACTCTTTTCTGTCTTCAAAAAATCCTTTCTTGTATAATAATGCGTGTACACACGAGGCACATAAAACATGCATTATTACATTACTCGGTGTGTCTGTTGCAAAAGTGAGCTTGTATAATATTAATATAAGGATATGTAATCAGTTTCAGCCTAAAGAGATGAAGCAAAATAAATAGGAAGAAACAAGGTTTGTCCTCGCTCTGCTTTTTGCTTGACGATGACTGACGGAATGACGGTAATAGTTTTCAAGTGTCGAAAAAGGGAATGTTTTTCAAGGTGAAAGTAAAAGCGACACTGCTCCACTTCACCTTTCAGAAACTCTTGTGCAAGCATTACGCAACACGAAGTCAAACTATGCTCGGAGTATCATAGGCAGAAAATCACGTTTATAATAGGAAGTAAACAAGACACCTGTATCATTAAAACAAAACAGGATTGTGTTATTATTCTTCTTATAAGGAATGTGTTTACAGTTGCTTGTGAGCAAATCATTTGTTTTTCGGGTGTTTCACTATTCATCTCCGGGGTTTTGACATGCCACCCAAAGTTATTTTCTCTGTTTATTCTGTAATTGAGTAAATCTGATGTTTTTTCTTTCTTTCTTGTTTTTTCATGTTGCCCGTCCACCCTATCATCGTGTTTTTCCTGCTATCAATGTTTACTCACATCGCCCACATGGACGCGTGTGCAATCAAATCTATCGTGATCGTCATCGGGAAAAACTTTCTTACGTTGCGTGTGTGCAATATGATTAACTGGAATTGAACCTCAATTCAACTTGACTTGAACTTGGACATGTATCATGAAAGCAGACTATCCACCTGGATATTTCCCGGACCCCACAAAAAAGTTGGGAATGCAACCCGACCTGACAGCGAACACATCTGCCGGATCCACCAACAGCGGAGTCGGATTGCTGTTCCCAGAGTACACCTATCCCGGCTCTTCAGTGACAAACAATAAAGACAATGTTCCATTAACTCCAGGTAACTATGCTCTCTTTTCTTTTTCCCATGCTCTGCTCCTAAAAGTAGAAACTTGTAGTTGAGTGAAAATGAAAAGTGGAGGCATTTTATTATTTACCTCTCCACTGTTTCTCCATTGTTCACCACGATGTATTTTATTACGCTACTTGACAAAAAAGCAAAAAGCCATTCTCGCATTCTTCTATAAGGGTTTCCAGTTTGTTGTTCGCTGCATTTTTTTGTTCCCTTTCATTAAGCATCCATGATACAGTCGCAGAAAACGGAGAGAATGGAAAGAAGCAGCTGAAGGTAAACAAATGGTAAATACACATTGTACACAAAGTATGTACAAGAGGCAAACAAAGAAGAGCAAAGCGTAGAAAAGCCAACAAACAAACAAGGAAACAAGACATACAACAAGAGAAAACTAATGAATAGCAGATTGAATGATTTCTTGATGCTCCATGCTGCTTTCACTCTTCCTCCTCCTCCACAGCCTCCCTGGTGAATAAAAAACCAAATTACTCCATTCACGATAGAATGGGATGGAAACAGGCGAATCCTCATCTTATCCTATCCTAGGCTCCTGCTTGCTTATCCAAAGCTAAACTTGATCTCTTCCACCAAATATAAAGATAAAGAAAAAACTTTTTAATGCGGTGATGAAGCCGTGGCCATAGTCATAGCATATGATGCCTTTTCTCATGTTGATGTTGTTCTGTGATCATAATGATGAGGAGTTTCTTACTTTACGTTATCTTCATTCACCTAGCTGACTTTCCGATGAAAATTGTCTCAAAGTTTTCCAACTTCGCTCCTGTCTGCACGCTGTTGAGAGAAAGAAGAATGAAAGAAAGAAAAGAACCCACTTGGCAACGAGCCGCATCCTCTTAATTCTTCGCGCTTATTAGAGACATGCATTGCAGCTCTATATGAGCAGATGACTACAGAACAACAAGATAAAGCATGGAGTCGAAGTGCCCAAGTATTTTTCTTCGTATCATCTAGAGAAGTTCCCAATAGAAATGAAAACTGGCTCTAATGACTTGAGAGAAGAGAGACTCTCTTAAATTCAGACTTTTGCTCTTTC
>VYYJ01003735.1:0-15580 GCA_021029165.1 Cyphoderus albinus
TGAGCTTTTCCATAAAACTCTGTACCTGTACCAGGAGAAAGTGAGTGTTGAGCTCGAGCTAGTAGAAAGTGACTAATATATTTTACATAATATCAAATGGCTCCCTGCCTGCCCTCCACTCTTGCAATACTACATAAAAGAAAGTCATTATTAGGGTTGAAAAAAGGGACGGAGAAAGTAGAGAGATAAGAGAAAACTTTACTTTCACTGTACTACACAGACCTAGACAAAGATTCCACTCCAGTTTAGTTCCGCATCCATGCCAGCTGACTGTAATACTACGTAGCAATTTCTTGGCTCAGGAGATTTTTTCCTAGCCTCTGTGACCCTTTGGAGTTTTTTTGCATAATGTTGTACCAGCTCCAGAACTCCAGCTCGATTTTATTTTTTCATGGTATTACGTTGTGTTATATTATGTAGATGTACATTTTTCTCCTTGGTGAAAGTATAATGTGATTCTTGAAAGGACCTTGTTTTCTTTTTGCTCTTTTCAAACAAAAATTGCGAGGTGAAAGTCAGAGAGGCTGAACCCATTTGTGATTTTCATAATGGAATGACATCCCGCTGCCAACCTCTTTTTTCCCTTCACGGTTCAAAAAAACAAGGACGACGACGACACGACACCACTACCATATTACAATCGTAATATCTTCTGCTCCTAACTTTCACCTGTTTTTACAAAGTGTTTCAAAGATGTGATGTGATGGGATGTCCGCGGCGTGCAGTTCAGTGCACTCATCTAAACAAAAAAATGTCCCTTCCATTTTTCAAAGAGCAGAACAAAAATACAATACCAGAAAAGGTACAAACCTGAAATTCTCCTTTTTTCGATTTGTACCGTAAAACCTTTAAAAATAGCCCCGCCTAAAAAGAAAATTTTCTACCTGGTCAGAGTCGGCCATTTTTACAGATTTTACGTGTTTCCGCTTTCTCCACTTTGTGCAGCGGTAGTGCATTCTTTGATGTTTATTTTAAGAGCACGTCACTTTCCCTTGGAAGCTTTTGAGTTGATGGTTTTCGTCACTGGGTTATTGTTGTTTTCGATCTGAAAGAGAAAAAGGGATCTGAGGTGGCACAAAAAGAAAAAGGTTGCATTCCATCAACATCACCATCACCAAAAAATTCTCTCAGTGGACGTTTCCAGCAGCTCCCAACCTAAAAAAAGAATTTCTCTCTCACACACACTGAGAGAGTTGCTGACTCATGTCATGTCATTTATGTTCTTAAGAGGGAGCTTCTTAAAAAGTATGAAACAGAAACAATATTCATAAAGTAGGAGAAAGTAGAAAGTGAATTTTTTTCTTTTGGTGGAAGAGAGGAAAAGATGAAAGGAAAAAATGCTGGGTGGTTTTTACAAAGTAAAAAGTAAAAGCATCGTCATCATCATCACCAGTGATGGAGTGTGTGGCTACGGTGAAAGGTCTGGCTGCTGAAAGTTTCCATTTTTTTCTCTGTCCGCCTGTAATAACTGGGGACTATGCCAGAGTCAGTAAGGAAAGAACATACATGTTCCCATGTTGGAGGAACCAGAAACAATCTTTTTTATGGGCGATGTTTGGCGATGGTTGAAATTTTTGTGTTCGTAGTTCCTGTAACGTAACAATAATAAAATATATACGTATGTAACATACAGTCAAGTAAAAATGTAGTAAAAAGGTGCATGGACCAAAACAGGCAAGTACCTTCAGCACTTCCAGATTCAACCAGGACCAACCCAGAGCCAAGAAGAATCAAGTAGGATAAATTTAGTGAAAGAAGGAGAAAAATATTACAGTGAAAGTTACAAAGTCTCTGCTCATCTACCATCACCACCACCCACACCAAAATAAAAATAAAAATTTTACACTAGAAAATAAAGTGTGAAAAAAAAGTTGCAGGAAGCTATGAATGTTTGTCCTTTTGTTGTAATAAAAGGACGAAAATAAAATTTAGTAATAGAAGAGACGTTGATGGTTTAGCATAAAATGACTTTTCCAAAGGTTATTTTAGGAAAAAGGAAAAGCACAAAAATCAAGAAATCTTTACTTTACGTTAATGGCTCATGTTTGATATGTCTGTGCGGACTACATTAGAAAAAAGATTCAGAAACTCAGAAACTTAAAAATCTTAGATTCCTTTTCCGAAATAGTATTACATCAGTGCAGTCGTGCATCTCGAATTTCTACTAAAAAAACTAAAGGAAACAAAACTTCATCAATTTCCTCAAACTTGCTTTTTTAATTGCTCTTGTTCCTATTTTTAATGGTTTGTAATGGAAATGGAAATTCTGAATGTTTTTTATTTCAAGGCAAAAACTTCTTTTCTAGTTTGATAAGATAAAACTAATTAAATGCTGAGAAACGTAAAAAACGTCCTTGAAGAAAGTATTTGAATGAAATTAATTTAATCGATTAGATTAAAAATTATAATAATACATTACAAACCATAACTTTATAAAGACTAGAATTTTTTATTAGCATTAAAGACTTTTTCAGAAGTTGAAAAACTTTCTGACTTTCACTTTTTTTCCTCTTCCACAATACTACAAAAATGAACTTTTCCAACAATTCCCCTTTTCACCATTGTTGGCTAACCTAACAATGGACGACTTTCCCCACTTTCCATTCAGCAGTAAGAATGAGACCAAAATCCAAATCGAAACTCAAACTGAATCCCAAAGAAAGAAAATTTCCAACAAAGTCAAAGTCAACTTTCTTCTGTATCTTGAATATGTATCTTTTCCACGCCAAAGCTTTAACCCAGTCTCAGTCTTAACTCTCTACGTTCCAGAGGAAAAGTTCCTTTTCTTAAAGAAAGAGGCATAAAGAAAACCGCATTTTATGTGCGTTCTGTGCATGACATTGTGCGCTGTGTGGGAGTAAGAAGAAAAATCTTCTCTTTCCTCCTCACAAACTTTTAGAAAGCCACAATTTCTCACCAAGCGAGCAAGCAAGCGTGCAGAGCCGATAATAAACAACAATGAAGCACAAGCCTCTCTGTGGCACCGTAAACATGAATATTTTCATTTTCTTCGGGGAAAGTTTTTTTTTCTCCAAAAAATTCATGACATCATGACTAACAACCAACTAACAACTATGTATAACTGTAACTGACATATTGAATCTTTCCGAAAAAAAAAACTTTTCGGAGATTTCCCGGAAATGACACAAGGGAAGGATTAGTCTAGTCGGTGGTTTTCTCATTCCATTTGAATATCAGAGATGAAAGTTGGAAGTGGAAAATGAAAAAATATTCCCGTATTTCCAAGACTACTAGTCCCTTGATGGTGATAGTAGTGCAGCAGCAATGAGAGTGATAGTAGCACCTAAAAACTGATGCTTATGACTTTCCCCGGAAGTCTTTATTTACTCTGCGCCAAACCTCAAGTCGGCAATAATCAGGCTGACTCTGAGCTTCTGCACACATACATACATATGTATGTACAATGCATGACTGCACCACTGTGTTACCATGTGCATTCTGTCTCTGTCTTTTTTCTTATCTTTCACTTTTTTCTCCAATGAATGCCATAATATGATATCAGACATAATCCTCTTCAACTCCAACTAGCTCCAACCATTTTATTCAAATCATGGTGGTGATCGTCATCGAATATTGCATTTTCTCGAGTCCCATAACCATAATGGAGAAATGATGCACATGACGAAATTCAAAATCAAAAAGCGCAAAAAAAGGAAAATGAAGGTTTATAGGAATTTCCTGTTCCACAAGCATCAAACCACTTCAAATTCACATTCTCAAGGAGAAAGCCAATAAAGTCATGGCTCAGAGCATACCCATGCACTTCAACAAGGTAGCTTCAAGTGTGAATACAAAATGTTTCTGGAGACTTTCTCCACTTTCTCCAGCATGAAAAGAGCCGCCTCGTATCTGTATCAAACACATACGTAAATTGTTATAGACAAAGAATGGGAAAATAAAGTAGATTGCTTCATCTTCAATAATGGAGCTCGATTTCTCCAGTTATTGAATCCAACTGAAATTTCCAACTCTCCAGCACTCTTGACGGCCAACTCGGCGAATTGGGGGCGACGAAGGAGAAAAACTGTAGATAGATACCTATAGACAAAAGGATGAAATGGTCATCGTTCCCAATTCAGTATCATACCATAAGATCAAAATTGCAAATTTTCGCAGTCTTATTTTTTGCATTTTTATACTGCAAAAAAAGCAATCCGCTTGTTATTTATAAACACTTTTTTTATATCCGATTTTTACAGCTTTGTCTCGCTGTCTAGACATTTCCGGCTTGGTGAAAGCCAATTTGCGAAAAATATGTTAAAAGTGAAAATTCTCGGGCGAAGCCAATCCAAATTTGCTGTTTATTGTGCTCGCAAAATAAACTTTATAAACACGTTTTACATAATTTAATAGAGATGCAAATGAAGTTTCAAAATAAAATAGCTACATACTCAACTTTAGCCGTGATTTCCGGTCCTCTTGACTTTCCCTTGTCTGGCAAGTTTCTAGTAAGAATCTTCTTATGCACAGGATGATTTCCAAGTCTAAGAAGAAAAGTCTTTTTCTCGGCTTTCGCCTAGTCCCAGTCCATTTGGGAAATGGCTTAGTTAGAAACTCTTAAGGCCCATGTTTGGTTTGTTTTCAGCACGAATCATTTTTATTGGACAAGCGTTAAAGGTTAAAGTGTTAATTTTGTTCACTCTTGTAGTCTCAACACCCAACACATTTTACTTTCACCGATGACCTCAAAAAACGGCTGTTGGTGGCTGTGGCTGTTTTATTTTTGCAATCTCGACTCCAGTCTCAGGACTGACCTGTTTTTAAGTAAATTGAAAGGAAATGGAATTAGGTATGCTCTAAAGCTTTAAAAAAATTTCAAATCCAAAGTAAGTCTGCAACGGAAATAAGTTAATCGAACGTTTCGCTCTTTTAGAGCATTTTTTCTCTCAAAAAGTCAACCGGGATTTTTTAGTTGAAATTCAGTCCTGGTTTCGGCCTTTTTTCCTTGCCATTTTCTCCCTGTGTGTGTAACTCTGTGGTTTACTTACATTCCATTGATTTCCACCGCCGCCGCTACCACTTGAGGAAAAGCTTTTTCAGCCAGAGTGAGGCTTTTTCTCACTGAAAGGATTAATTTTTCTCCAGTGGGACAAGCCACGCATGCAAATTTCAAACGATTGGATTTTCCTCTACTAGAGTCAAATATTTCAGGACTAAAACTTCAAATGAAACTTTCGCCCATTTTTATTATTACTAGACCGTAAAACGTTAAAAAATGACCCAGGCTCAAAATCAAAATCGACCCAGTTTCTATTTTAGATCAGAATATAAATATAATTAAAGACCAGGCCACTTTTCCAAGTTTTACGGTTTGGCACTTTCCAAGAAGAAAATGTTGTGTCATGCCATTGCCGTTTACTGCAGTGGAAAAGGGGAGTGTTGGAAAACGCGTGGCAAACGAAATCGGGTCTTTAATTACGTTAAACAAAATGTACCTACAAACATTCATATTGTATATGTATTTAGTAATCGCTTTGTTTTTTCTTTATTAAGCCATTTCAATATTTCAATGAAAAAAATCTATATTTTTCTCAACAAAATAAAAATCCTTACAAAAAACAGAGAATTTTCTTTTTCTCTGGTTCGATTGGAATGGAAGGTTTTTAGTGAAAGTGAAGCACGTTCTTATTTTATTTATCGATTGATGATTACGAAACTTCTTTTCTAAAATTGCACCAAATACGATAAAATGGTAAGACATTAGTTTTTCGCAGCTGCTAAAAATACTAGAGTTTATGAAGCATATGCATACAGACGCTAACAGCAGCATCTCAACTAACGTCTCTACTCACTCTCTCTACATAAGTTTCTTCTGGCAACTTCACTTGAATGGAGCCTCAAAATCCCACAAACCATGAAACTTGCCAAGAACACAATAAACAACATTAAATTCCTTCCTTACTCTAGCTATCCCGTGTAACGAAGTAATCTCATTTTTTTCTACCAAAATTTTTTTTTGTTACTAGTCTGACAAAAAAAATTTATTGCACTTTGTGTAATGAAAAGCAGTTGTTGTAATCATCATGCAGATGTAAGACAGCTGTTTCAACTAACACATCTTAAGAAGAAAATTTCTCCAAAAAATTTTTCTTTTCGTTGCCATTGTCTTTGCCTTGCAGCAGCAGTATTGAATTGAATCATCGCATCACATCCTTTAACAAAAAATTTCCTTGGTTTTGCTTTCCCTGCACTTTTTGGGTCGACTTTCTCCAAGCGAAAGTTTCACTCACTCAAAACTCACTAGAAGAGAAGACAAGTGTTTCCCAAATGTTTTGCTGCACTCGCTCTCAGCTCCAACTGCTGCATTTCTCCTTGTAGATAGAAAGGCTGTGCCAAAACGGAAGTGGGGAAAGCAGTAAAGTTGCTGTTTTCTCTGGGAGTAAGTGCTTACTGCAATTTACACGCACACTCTACTATTCCACGATATGAACATGAACGCATTTATTCTGCTTATGCAGCAACTCATTCATGTGGGAAAATGCATTTGGGAAAAAAATATGGATATTGCACGTTACTCTAGACAAATTACCCAAGAGCCTTTTTCCACTATACTTTCACACGAAAATGGCAACACTTTTCTTTTCCCAGCTACTTTATTAAATGCTTTGCAAATGTCTCAGTTCCCATCTCATGTTTCACGAGCCTCTCCAATCATCTTACTCTTACTTGCACTACAGAACATCGAGCAACACGGTGATGTGATAGTATGTAGTCACATTCCATGTCAAGCTTCTTGTAACTTTCTCTTCCTCCACTTTCCAATTTTCCCTTTTCCTCTGGGTTTACCTTTTCTTTCCGAACAATAATATTGCCTTACATTATACGAGAGCGAGCGTAGAGCCAGGTGAAACTTTTTTCTGAAGAGGGGTATCACTCGCATCCTAATAACTAAGTAAAGTACATTACCTTACATAAATGTTATTCACGAGGACAAAAAACTGGGTAAAAGTAACTAAACTGAGAATTTTCTTCCATTCATTTCATTACACTCATTTTCATTCACTTTTGTCTTCTCGCTTTTTCCCCACTTTTATTCGAGTTTTTCTGAAAGTGTGAAGCGAAAGGGGAAAATGGCGCAAAACTAAGACTTTGGCTAAAGAAAAAAACTTCTTTTCTCCTAGGTATATAAACATAGGTACATTATGTATTTATAATGGATAAATACACACGCTCTCGTCTATTAGACACGCACAGAAAATCTCCTGGCGAAAGGAAAAAAGGCGAAAAACTTAAACCCTTTTCATCAAGGAAATGTCGATGGTGTGTAAAAAAAGAAAAGAAAAGAGGGACACAATTTTTTTTCTTAGGTCATGTGATAGATCCAAATATTTTCTCTGTTCGACTCTTGGCATTCATTTTATTTTTATTTCGCGTTGCTCTTTTCTTTTCTTCGATTTTTGCGTGCAGAAAAAAAGTAGATGAGAACGGAGAAAGTCTGCAAAGGTTCTGTTGCATTTAATGGGAAACCAGGGGAATATTAAAGATATTATGTGGGTAAGTAGGGAAATGTGGGCCAGGACCGCAGAAGCGATTCAGAAGGTTGCTTACTCTACGCTACGTCCATTCAATAAATACTTAGGCATATTTTATGATCATGAATGTCCATCCAATCCAACTTTCTCCAACTTTCTCCAACTTGGATTAAGCTAGTAGAAAAAAGAGAAATTTCTTTCCATTCCATTGTTAGTTATTACAGTTATTGGAAAGTTCTCTTCTTTTCTTTCCGAGTGAATCCCTGTCCCAAAGGTCTCTTCTCAGGAGAGATATTGGAACTAGAACTTACTCACACTCTGAAAGAAAAAAGTCACAAAAAGGACGAAAAAGGAAAAGAGCAAAAATACATTATAAATACATACACCTAATCAATATCACTTTCTTGATGGCTTTTGTAGACCTTTTTCAATTCAATGTTTTTTTTTGTATTGAATTCTCATTTTGCTTTTTAAGCAATGCAAAAAAAATCTGAAAAGAAAATAATTTTTTTCATCAGTTGTATCTTCTTTCAGGTGATCAAGCTCAAAAAGAGAAATCTTTAAATAAATCTTTTTCATCCTGATGATCCCAATCACGTTGTAGGTGGAGGCAGGGAAAGTCAAGCAGAATTTTTTCTGTCGCTGCTGTCTCTTTATTAAGATATTAAGCCGACTTCAAGCCAGGAGAAAAAAATATTCAAAGGATCTTTGGACAAAAAATACACTGGCATTTCTAGAGTGATGAAATACCCGTTTCCAAAAAAAGCAAGAAAAAAATTGAGAAACGAAAACGGAGCCCAGGAGATATGTATCGGCAATAATAAAATAGAAACGGCGATGTTTCGATGGTAGTTAATGATAGGAGAAAAATCGTTCCATACTTTTCCAATACCATTTCCAACACGCCTTTCCTTCCTTCCCTCTCACTTTCACCGCCGTCGCCGCTTCCATTGGTTGACACAGTTTTTGCGTCATGTCGCTATTACAAAGAAAGAAAATGTCGCTACAAAAGAAGAGTATCTACCTCCACCTGCAAGGCATTTTTCTCTCCTTTATGCGAAAATAATGTGGATATATTTTATTTTGCAAAATATATACCCGGATATTCTTGGAAAGATAAATAAATGCAAAATCTATACTTTCACTGCTGCAGCAATCATTCAAATTTTTAGGCATTGGATTGAATTAAGGTTGGATTTTGGAAATATTTCACTTTTATGTCAGTGTTGCAGACACATAAAAAATAAAATTGGAGAAATTTTATGCAATTTTAAACGAGGCGTAGACATTTTTGTTGTTGGTGTTTGTCTTACTTTACCTTACATAAGCTAAATTACACAGGAAAACTTTTCCCGAAGGAAATTTTTATATTTAAGCAACTACCATCTACTATTATTAATAGGATTCAATCGGAGTTTCGATTTTACAGTGACACGGTTTTCGGGAGAAAATTGGAATTTTGTTTGGCATACCAAAGTATGAAAAGAAATGAAAGGGAAAAGCGAATGAATGACGTGGAGCGGATGGATAAATTACGTATAAAATTGAAATGTTCCATTGGGTAAACGAGAAATTTTTAGGTAAATCAAACATTTTTTATTTGTCTATAATAATACATAAAATTTTTATAATCATATAATATTTGAAAATGTTTCAAAATTCAAAGGTTTAAGGCAGTGTAAAAATTTTACATTTTTTCCTGCAATGTTGACACTACGTAACTCGCGTTATTAAGGAAGGATGAAAGTGAAAGATGATATTGACTCAATTGAGTTAAATTTACTTTTTATCACTCAATCCACTCAAAAAAAAATTCCGCTGCATTTTTATTGCGAAACACCGAAACATTTTTCTTTTTTTTCCGTCGATTTTTCTTTTTTCATTGTCAAGTCAAAAATGATTTAGGGGAGATTTTTACTGCATTTCCAGTTTTCCCCAGTTCTGTCTGTCAGAGAGGGATGATATATTTCCGTGATGAAACGGAATGAATCAAAATCAAGGAAAAAGCGGAATCTTGCGAATACTTTCACTTTTTACAAGAAAAGAGGCTGAGACCGAGCAGGTAGTAAAAATATGAAACAATTGAAGAATATATTTGCCTTCAAGACATAAAAACGGTCTTTTGATGGCAACGGTGCCGGCTTGGCTGCTCGGCCTTTTGGTTCAGTGGCTTTCTTTTCTTGGTGACGGTGACAGAAACGGAAGGAAAAATAAAAACAAAAGTGTTTCCATTTTCGCTAGAAGAAATGACAAAAATGAAGACATTTGTTATCTAGGCAGTTTATGGAGTCGGTCAAGTCGATATATTCACGTAAAGTTACGCTCTCTAAGTTTTCCACAGTCCATTCACATACATCAAACAGAACCAGAACCAGAACCAGGATGAGTCTCGGTTTACTTTACTAGGAGGCCGCGTGCTCTGCATTTAACACTTGCGAAATTTTCTTTTCTCGGTGACAAATTTCAAGTGACGCATTTTTTTCGAGTAAAAAGCAAAACTTATTGCAGGAGTCTCGCCAATGTGAAATGCAGTGTAACGTTACGTTACCTAATGATTTTTGATTTGGAGGTGAATGTGGATTTAGATTACAGCTCATTTTACAATACATCCGAGATGTCACAATAAAACAATAAATAATTTCTTACAGCTACTTACAACTTACTTTGCTCAATTCTACATACATGGAAAGTTTTTTTACGCAAATATTTTAAGTGCAATTTATTTACTTGCTCCACTTTACTTTTACTTACTTACTTACTCATGTCAATGTTTCACTTTCAACATTTTTTTCTTTTTTATTCTTGCAACTTTCTACTTTCTTCGTAGAATGTGTCAAGCCTTCGAAGCAGTTAGTGCATTCAAGGAGAATTCAGACATTTTACTTTATTTATGCTCTCCGAGCAAAAGAAAATGTAACGAACAATCGCGTAATCGATCTGAATCTGCTCAATATATCTATTCTATTCTTTCCGATCCACTTTTTTAAACTGTTGTTCAAACACATTCAGCACATCCACATCCACATCGACATCATCGATTTATTAGGGAAGGAAAATTTGCTCAGGTGAAAACTTAAAAGTTGCTTGCTCACTTCGTTTCTCTTGCTTGTTTGTGAACAAACTTTTCTGTGTGAGGTAAAAAAGATTATTGAATTGTGTGTAACTAAAAACATTTTTTATCTTGCTGATTCAAACTGAAAATGAATTGGTAGAAAGTTTGGTAATTGAATACTACTAGGAACTAGATAAAACTAGACTAGATTAATTTCAGCAAAATTGGCAAATTTTCATTTCGCAGTATTTGCAAAAAAAGTTCAATAAAGGTCAAACGATTTTTCCCGTAAATACAAGCACTTTATAATTACACAGTGTAAAACTATGAGCAGACTGAGCTATATTTAAATAAATTAAATTTGCAAAACGCTTAATTAACATGACCCAAATTTCCACCTGTGAGAAAATCGCAAGGTGTGCGAACTAACAAAAGAACTCCGAAGAAAAACAAGATAAGAAAGAAAAACAATTCCAGTTGTAATTCATTACTTCCGGAGTCATTCATTTCGTTATTTGATATTCGATAGGAAAGAAAAAATTCCCATTAGTAAACTCCAGTGGATGTTAGTGAGCATATTAACTACGTATGTATTTATATAGCCAACTGAAAAAGGCCTCAGCTTGAGTATGAAAATGAAAATAAAAAAAGTTTTTCTTGAACAGTTGAAAGAGAAAAAAAGTTTCCATTTCCAATTTCCAACTTTTCCATCCCATCGTTAGTCTAGCCATGTCATGTCATGTATAAAAATAAAATTACTTACTTACAAGAGGCTTGGCCAGATTTTCTTAAAATATCATCAATCAAATCGCTTACTTATTACGAATGAGCGAGTATGAATGAACCACTTTACTTTACTCTATAACAGCAAAAATATAATAGAAAATTCTTTCTCCACTTGAATTCTCTTCCATCCAAAAAAAGACTTTCTCTTTTTCTACTACGAATACTCTACTTCACTGTGCTTCAACTTTCTATGCCTAATCAATGTAAAAGTGGCTCCTTATTTATAAGATTTTTTTTCTTTATAAGAACGTAAATAACCTCACTTTCACTTCCAAACCCACCCACACACACTCCAACACAAAAGTTGAAAATTTCCAGTTGACCAGTCCTAAACTATGAACAAAAAAGTTTTTTTTTTGGGAAAATGAAACAGTCTCATAAAAAATTGTGAAGGAAACCCGTAATAACTATGATTACGCATTTCCCCCTGTTTTTTTCTTGGTTGCCGATAATATTTTTGATCGTGGTAAACAACACCTTCTTGGAATGCGGAACAAAGCTATTAAGTACATGCATAACGTCCATTTCCATCAGATTAGATTAGATCATTAGTAAGAAAACGTAACTTAACCAGGAAATAAATGTTTTCTGCATAAGAAATGCATTTTTGTTTTTCCCATTAGAGACTTACATGCATTCGGTCCCAGGATTTTCTGTAATAATAATCAGAATAATAAATGTGTTTTCGCCGGGCTGGCATGGCGCCATGCTTTTTTTCTAAATACCTACCAATTCTACTTTTTACCTACCAATCACTCTTATTTTTCCTCGCAAAAAAAACTCTTTGTTTCCTCTCCGAAGTCTCATCTGTAAAGTAAAGTACCATTTTCTTTCACTACTTTTACTTTACTTCACTTTCCCTATCATCATCTTACACTGGGGAAAACCAGCTGCTTTGAACTGAACTAAACTTTCTTCGCTTTCTCCATGTCCTTCGCTAAAATACTTTTCGTTTTTTGCTTCCAAAAAATATTATTCCATTCCATGAATAAATGAATGATCTATGGCACACTACTACTACTTTACAACTTCCTAAAATAGTAATGTAGTTTGAAAGCTGGAGACAACCGAGAACGGGCCACTTTCTTCAACTAGCCTTGTGTACCGTAAAACCTCTAAAAATCGCCGGGTCTTTAATTTTTTTAAAATAAATGACCGGGGTGATGGAATTTTCGATTCGGGGTCAATTTGATACCAAATTATTTTTTAATTGTAGCCTGGGCTAATTTTAGCGATTTTACGGTACATAATGTTATACATTTGGTTCTGCTATTAGTAACTGGTGCATAGACAGCGCTTACTTAAAGATGGTGATGTTGGATTCATGTGAAATAGTGCAGCAGTGCGGAGCGTGTTTCATGTTCCATTGAATGAAGAAAATAATACGATAAAGGTAGCAAGTAGCAGAGATGGAATCAACCATCAACTCAGTTCAGACACACAGGCACGAACTTACCTACGTTTTTTATCTGAAAAAGTCGTATCTCGCAAGTATCTCGTTTTGTCTTATTTTATCCAGCATTTTTCATAACATCCTCCCATTTATTCACCAAAGTGGAAAAATGCTTTCGTTGCACTTTTTCTTACTTCAACCAACGTGTCTTCTTAGATATCATTAAGATTCTTGCAGTTTTTTTTCTTGAATGCTGGTTGGGGCTTTTGATGAAGCTACGTACATAATTTCGAAAACGCTGAAAACTTTTTTTTTCAACTTTTTCTTTTCATCCTGAAAGTATCAAGAGGAATTTTCTTTTCTCCTTGAGAAACTTATGATGTCTGCCTGTCTGTCTGAGGAAGGTATTATTTTCGGAATTTTTTCAGTCTGGAAATATTTTTCTCCTAAAAGAGAGAAAATGAAGATATTTATTTATTCTCACCTTTTCTCTACTGCAACACAATTTGATGCAATTTTTCAAACACTTCAATTTGTCTCTGTCTGAATATTTTTATCTCGCATTTTCTTCACTGAGTTTCATTGCATTGCATTTCCTAAGAGAAAAAAGAGCAAAAAACGCCAAATGCAGGCAGAAGACAGAGCTAGTCGTATTATTAGAAAATGTCTGTGAATGAGTGAAAGTCGATAGGATACTACTCCACAGTAAATTGAAAGAATCCAAAGCATTTACTGAAATCAATCAAACAAAAAACAGGAAGAAAAAAGTAGCAGCAACTTTTTCATAAGGGAAGAAAAACATTTCACTAAATAAAGGGTTCGGACACTAGACAAGAAAATCGTGCGTGTTACAAAACTCAACTACTTCCATTTTTGGAATAAACGAAAACCGAAAAGAAAAGATGAAGAAAAATCAAATTATTTTTCTCCCCTTCCCCCTTTCGATTTTTCCTTTTCATTTATTTTTCTATTATTCCAATTCGTCTTATTTTTTTTCGAAAATATACCAAATATCAACTAATGTATCGTAACGGATGTGAAACTGTGTTTTTCTTTGTTTGTTTACGGACATAAATATTTCCATCTTCATCTTATCTTAATGTTAAAAAATGCGAGGATTTTTTGGCTCTAGGACTAAAAAGCTTAAGACGACTTCAGACTCAGACACAAACACAACATCAATATGAAAGCGTTCGTTCCCCCAATACCATCTTTAAACCTGACTATTTGTTTTTGTGTCGGGAAAACCCAATTGGGATGCAAGCAGACAACCGAAACGACTCATGCATTTCCCGGAAGATAAAATGGAAATCGACTGTTTCTCATTGGCAAATAAATATATTTTTTATATACCGTATTTCTTCTATTATAAGCCCGGTCTCAAAAATTCAGCTAAAAATTCTCATTTTTATTTTTATATTTGAGACCGGGCTAATAATAAAGAAATTACGTTTTTAGCTTAGAAAACAAAAGGAATTTGAACATAAAGTGGAGAAAACCAAAACATTGGACGAGACACGGAATATTTTTATTTTTCCTCCCACATTTTTCTAAATATTATAAAAACGTTTTTTTTGTAGGCTTTCGCAGACAAGACTAAGACCAGACCAGACAGATTACTTCTGGTCACTTGTCTGACTTAAACAAATCGAAATACACACGTACTCCCACATCCAGTCAGTGCCAGTGTCCTCAGGCTTTTCTTTCAAAAGACGGGCAAAGGTAAACAATGCAGACAGATCAGGACAGGAGAAACTAAAAAAAATCTTTTGCTTGAATGCCAAGAAAAAAACTCCTCTTGTCTTTTTCGGCAATCCCACCCTATCACAGTAATGTAATAGTGGACTACTAAAAGTAAGGAAAATGAGAAAACTTTCATTTCACCTTAGCTCCAAAATATCCAAAATTATTCCATACCTCTTTGGAGAAAGTAAGAAAGAAAAAGTTGAAGCTAAAACTGAGCATTCCATTCTCCAGCTTAACTCGAATGAAATAAAAAGTCGAGACAAAAATGTTATCATCCAGGCGTTTTTTGAAAGTGTCACAGAGCGGATTGCATAAATGGCTGCTTATTATTATTATCATGATTATCATGCTCATGATCATCATCATGACTAAAGTGACAGAGACTAGACTAGAGTAGAGACCAAAGAATTTTTGCAATTTTCGCAGCCAGAGCAATTTGCTCCTGCCTCCCGCTGCGACCTCTCCTCGTGAGTTAGATTAGGTACAACATTTTTTGATGGGGAAAGTTGTGCTTTATAAATTCTCCCCTGCTTTCACACTTTTTGCATAAAACGTTTCTACTTTGCTAGATGGGGAAAACAAAAAATTAGAAAAATGTCCGTGTCCAGGTTTAACTACTCCCATTATCACAACCATCCTAGTTTCCTAGTAGTCATCGTCATGAACATGATCATCCAATAATAAGTATCATAATGACCATCGTGATCGTCACCCTTTTTGTTATTAGTCTACTTTCACCAACTTTCTCTCGTAAAAATACTTTAGATATTGAAGCTGCTTGCTTTCACTCACAAAAACAAATTGTGCATCGCAGCAGCAAGTATCTACAAGCACAAAGAAAAACAATCAAGCGAAAGAGAAAAAGTGGTGTGATAGTAGAGTAGCAGAGTGAAAGTTTGTCCTTTCTAGCAGCCTTTCCTTTCTTTAGGTGATGCTGATCTGGCAAAGATAAATAAAAAAGGGGGTCGGTCCTATAGCGTCATGAATCATGAATCCCAATTTCACGAACAAAAAGTCCTTTAATTTATATGCACATCCAGCGAAAAAAAAACGTGTTTTTCGTCCTTGTCCAATTTTCATTGTTTCCCACTCTGCTTGTTTCCACTTCCA
>VYYJ01003736.1:0-15577 GCA_021029165.1 Cyphoderus albinus
TAATTAACAACACGAGTAATTAAATATTTTAACCATGTAACATTAAAGTGTCAATACCTTTTGTAAAAGAATCCCACGAAAATTTTGTGTGGGCTACCCGATAATAAATTTTTGTCATTTGTTTGTATTCACCTTCCTGCCAATGATGAGATGAGATGACCGTGGCCTTAATAGTACAAAGAAGAGAATCGTAACATTCGGAATTTTTTTCTACGGTTTAATTTTTATAACTTTTGGCTCATCTGCTCTCTTCTCGCAGCATGAAATCATTGCAAATAAATTCCTTGATCCTCCCTGCCTATGACTTGCATAAAAATGATGAAGGAAAGATGTGTGTCCCTTTGTCCCACGAGGTGACAAAAATGAACCGTACGTGAGAAATCAATTCCTTATTGCAAGTAACTGTCACTCATGAAAAAAGCAGTAGGCAGTAGAACATTAGCTTTTTTGTGTTATTTATTTTTTATTGTTGTTGGTTAATAAATTACGGATAAATGAATTAGCGTATGAACACGTTGCATATTTTGTGAAGCATCAATGCTTCGCGATTGAAGGTTAAGTGTGACGATGTTGGTTGCTACCGCGTGGGCGATTGGGCAGGGACAGGGTCAACAAAGACCTATTCTTACAAAATGTGCTATTAGATTCTAATGGCATTTTAATTTGTACCAAATCTTATGAATCATATGGGTTACGAGTTGACAGCTCATCAACTATGCCATTAATCCTTTGTGTTATAGTTATCTGTGTACACAAATATTAAATACGCTGCCACATGTCAGTAATTTTAAGAATCTATTGATTATGTGCCTTTGATGGTGGATATTTTTATGCCACTCATGTTAACTAGTGAATAACTCAGTTGGACTCAGTTTTAAACCTCTTTAAACCAACTTATTAAGATTTAAAATGGTTTACATAGTCAATTGAGTTACTAAACGGTTTAATTTGTTTTAGAATTTTCGGTGAGTTACTTAACCGTGGAATTTGTCATAGTCATCGTATATTTATTAGTGCCCCTAAGCAGGTCGAAGTGGACCCAATGATTTACTTCTCAATCTAGTTGATCATGGTCATGTAGTTTATTCGGCATTCTGATGGTGAGTGACATTTTGACTACTATTTTGAACATCATCTACATAAAAGAAGAAAGATGAATGGCAACCAAGTCTGTGGAAGCATTGTGGAAGGTGTGGAAGTATGTGGAAGCGTGTGGACGTATTGATTACGTAATTTGTGAATGCTCCTTTAACTAATTATCGTTTTTGTAAGCCTTTTGGGTTTGTGTTTATTTTGTACTTTTAAACTGATTCAGGGCCTTCAAGGCCCTCTAGCTTCACTTGTTAATAAATAACGAAGAAATGTGAGCAGTTACTACAAACGTCAACAAGTCATGATTTCACGAATGCTTATTCTTTGACCCAAAATAATTTTATAAATGACCCTTGCAATACGCTTTGAAAATATTATTATTATGCAAGCCACGACTTGACTTTGGCATAATGATTTTATGTAATTTTTAATAAAGCTTGTAAGTTTTACTAAAGGCGTGTGCCTTAGTTTATTGGTCATATTTTTACAACTTACAAGGGTAGTTTGGTTTAATAAGTGCCGAGTGCTAACAGTCAGTCGTATAAAATGATTTTTTTTGCTCCTATTTTTCCACTCTTATACATTTAAAACGTTTTATTTTACCACGCAGTCATGGCTGATTGTCATGATTTTTCATGCTTGATTGGACCTCATATTTTATTTTATTACTTCAACTTTTAGATGGCCCTTACAGTTTGCACTTTTGTTTGCTTTGTTAAAATATGAAATAGGTAATCATTTATTATTTGCGAATTCCTAACAATTTGTCGTGTAACCTAAATAATTCAAGTTGCTTGTGTCGTATGAAGTGGTCTAACTACGTTGAGTAATAAGCATAATTAGTAATTTGATAGCAACTAATTTAACAACTCAGCATTCAGCAATACACATTTTAATAATGATAGTATTGGGCCAATATCTCATACTTAAAGCTCTAAATTGGCGCTTTGTCCCTAAACGTTGTGTTTAACAGTTGCAAACAGCTGCAGATTAAATGAATTGTATTGAAATCTCGAAAATGCCGATCAATGCAAGTATTTACCTACTTGATTTTAGTTAAACAAACATAATCATGATGTAGTAAATTAATGCATCTTATTTAAAACCCTGGAATAACTCTTTTTGAATATTTGATAAACCATTTTAACTCATCTCTTAGATGGCGCAAAGTGGTTTAAATATGAGTCAAACGGAGTTAATGAAAGGTCGTCATGAGTGAAATTTGTACAAAATTGGTACATTTAGCTCAATCGTATTTCAGTGTTGTATATTTACATTGAGTATCAAAATGGCAAAGTAAAGTTGAGTATGGCAGAGGAAGAAAATTTCTGCAGAGGTTTAAATAATCGGAAAATTAAACAAGTGATTGTGGCTATTATGCATGAATTATTCTTATGGTTTCATTTTCACTAGAAAGATCAATAGCATTTTTAACAGCGGAACAGTTCAAAGCGTCATCATGAATGCTGCACTTTTTGAGTTTTTTTGCAAACTCATGACCATTCGTCATACCAGAGATAATTTGGTGTGTCTGTTGAAGGTTTTTCTGCATTTCCTATTCTGAGCATTTTGCTTTTAGTGTGATATCTCTAATTAAGAACCAACCTTTGTATTTATTCTGTAGTTTGAGTTTAGCTATGATATTTGAGATGGATGCAACAGAAAGGGACCCTACCCTGAGTCAATGGAAGGACTTGAGAGTTGAGAGTTGAGACAATTGCCTGTAAAAATAAATTTTATTTGCATATCTTACATATATGCAACTGAAGCGGGTGGGTAGTCGTTCATGGAATGCAAAGAGGAAGTTAATAACAACGAAAATGTGTCTGACTGAGGAATTTTCTTCATAGTGAAAGCGAAAGGACACAGAACTGATATTAAAATAAAGACATATTTCGGCTAGACTTTTGATACAATTTAATGTTAATTAATAGTATTTCAAAAAAAGCAGTCTAGCCTGATTGTCTATCAGACGTGAACATGCACCGCAAATCTGATCGCAATTATTATTATTGTATCAACAATAACATCAGCAACACCAATGAAGCCGAAATTGTTGATACAATTGAGTGGAAGACAAATAAGAAATACCAATAATAATTAGTTTAATTAAAATTAGCGTGTGCCCTCAGTGCAGTGAAAGATTGCAGGGGTTCGGTTAATTGCGTCAAAAATAAATTACATGTCAAAAATGAAATGTAGGTCGTTTTTATTGCAAGTAACATTACATAAATAAATAAATGCATAACAATCTTTCCATTTCATCAACAGCGGACATCAGCGGCACACGCTCGCGTGTTGTAAGAAATCCATCAAGAACGTATTGGGCGAACCACGATTTTGATAAATTGAAATGTTTTCGAAAAATCATCGTGGATTGTTATTTAGGTACACCTATGTTTACCCATGTTTCTTTGTCATCATGTGTCTCAGTCATCAGCACAAAAATATATAGCTAGTTCGTTGCCTCAATTGAAACTGGTCATTATTATTTATTTAATGAAGTAGAAGTTCACACAAAAGCAGTGCAGTCGTCTCATTCGAGACTACGTCCAAGTCCCAAACAACAATGCTGGTCATCCCATGACTAGCCGGAGGTAGTCACATTTTTAAAGGAGGAATTTTTGCCAATTAACAATTTGCTTTTGGTGCAGTGCAGCCGATGCATTTCATTTTATAATAAACCATTGTAATAAAAAGAAATGTTTCTTTATTGCTGGTCTCTCGTTTTGCCTGCATTTATTTTCATATCTTTCATATTTAGTCTCGTTTTGTCTCTTTGGCTAATGGGCTCTCCGCAACAAAACTTTCTTCGTGACATGAAATGAACAGTGTTTGTGTATATGTCAGTAATATGTATGGTTCCGTGAGTTTCAATCTTTTGTGACACAGTTACATAACGAGAGTGACGATGAAAAGTAAAATATTGTAGCTGTTGCTGCAGCACAGAGCACATGAGTATAAGAAAGACAAAAGTGATTTTAGGAATTTGTTTTTGTATTTGTCCGATTAAAATGCAAGATATGTGCGCAGAAAGAAAACAAAGGAAAATAAGAGGGACAATCAAGAACGATGAGATAACAGCAATGGTAATAATAATGAATGCAAAGTAAGATTTTGGCAGTTACATTTTCTATATACGTGTTTAAATTCAAAAGACTCCGAACCCAATTCAAAGGTTCTTCAATAACTCGGCTAGTTTTCTGATTCAGAAGTTGGTTGGACTTTAGTATTTTTAGCAATCAACTTGAAAATAAATCTAGGACCGAAAATGACTGGCGCATGGCGCTTTGATTTGAGTCGTGTTTCGATCGTTGCAGTCAGTCAGTGTGATATGATACTGCAAGCAAATCCTTATATCCATTACAAAGCAAGCATAGAGAATTTCTAAATTGCTCGTTAACACAGCGTGATCAATCTCGGTCTTTAATAAGAAGAAATATAAAAATGGAATGCTGGGCTCATGTCAGAGTTATGCCATAGTCATGATGGTGATAAGTCCCACTCCCACTGAATGTGGGATATAACAATATAATTTACGTGATGCACAATATCATTATAATATCTGTATCAGAAAGAAAGTACATCTGTAAAATGCAAAAGTTCTATAAGGTAAGAATACGCATGTGCGTGCTATTTGGAAGAAGTTATGGGTAAATGACCTATCTGAACAATCGTGTAGTAAAAATAAATGCTCAAAAGTTTACTTTGATGACTTTAAGTAAAAGTGATCCGATAGATCAAAATGCTGGCTACAATGACAATATGGCATGGCATCATGGCACGGTTTGCTTTTGCTTTGCTTACTTTGCGATGCGGGTTGACCGACATAGATTATTTAGATTCGCAATTCGCAATTGAATTTTATCAATTTGATCTACAAAAGAAAAATGATTGCGCGATGATATCTGATCGTGCGATATTACGAAATTTAATAAGCTCGTAGATAGTAGCTTTGAAGATTTTCCTAGCTAGGCGCTCCTTTAAAATTATGCTGTTAAATTTTCATTGCTTTTAAAATTATTCATAGCATAGTAATGAATTCAAAGGACTGTAAAGTCAACGGAATAATGAGCGGTGTGAAGAAATTGATATTTTATTGATTTTTTAAGAAAGAGACCAAGAAATTTCTCTGTAGGGTCGGCTTTTCATGTAAACTTACACCACCCTAAATTACATAAATGATATAATATTGGAGATGAAGCGTTATTGCAAAGGAACATGCAAATTCGCATTCTGTAGTATAAATTGATGCGGGGGACGGACGGATTTATTTATTGAAGCCGTCGAAAATAACACAGAAACAAGGACACTTGCATTTTCACTTTGGCTTGTTGGTACCCGAACCCGACGATCAAACCTTAATACATGGAGCCATCAAGACAGAACATGAGCAGGTGTCATCGATGTGACTAAATTAAGTATGCAAACTGTGAAATATCAATTTGTGAGTTTTTAGTAATTCAGAAACAGTTTAAAGTAATGACTGTCGTGATTTTTATTAATCTCCACCGTTTTCTGTTTATAAATTCAAGATTTGCGTAAAACAAAATTGACTCCAATTTTTTAGTAATTTTGCGTCTGGTGCTACTCAAAACTGAATATGATTACAATATTAGTATGAGTCAGAATCACAGTTAACATATTTTCATACGTTTTATGTATAAATAAAATCCAAATATTTTGTCCATTGTGTTGAAAATAGTCACAACGACTGGTCAACGTCTCGAATTATTGCTAACGACTAATGACATTAACGATGAATGAAGATAAACAATGTAAGATGGTCGTTGGTCGTTAAAACGTGATTTGCATATTTTTCCATTTTGCTGATTGCAGTTGCACAATAATCATACCGTCACATCTCACAATCACATATTGCAGAAAATGACAGAAAAGAAGGTGTGATTCTTGTTTGCATACCGTTTTCTCTTTGTCACTATTCAAAAATAAGCATCACTCTAATTAATGAATACGATTCTAAGGTTTGTCCTGTCACAAGGCACTGCTATCAAAATTCAAACCATCAAAATATCTTTACTGTGTATTTAATCATCGTGTATTAACGATGCATTTTTAGATTTTTATCATTGATATTTGAAATAACATCGTATCGCATTTGTCGTAGTATTCTTTCACGATCAAGCTGCTTTTACCTCCTTTTGACTCAGATTGGCTGCTTGGTCACTCCGATTGACTCATAATTAAATCACTTTAAACCATCTTATTATAGAAGTTAAAGTGGTTTAATGTGTGTTCAATTGAGTTCTTTGTGGTTAAATTCAGCATTCGAAGATACGGTTTTCCGAAAGATACGAAAAGAGGTTTTCCGAACTGGGGAAAGTGTAACCATGAAATCTGAGAAATGAAATATGAAATGATACCACTAATGAATTAACTAGTCAGCGAACGACAATTTTAAAATTGATTACCGTTTCCTCCTGCAATAGCAAATTTCCCACTGTCAACCTTATTGCTATTACAGTTTTAATAGTGGAGTTTTTTAAGTTTGATCTTTAGTCAACTTTAGTCCTTTAGAAAAAGAAAAAAACAAAACTTTCATGTTTGAATCGAAACATTTTAGTTGGTCTTACCATGTGGTCACAATGAGTATAATGTCAAGACAGGCGGTTGCTCATTATTGCTACGATCTCATCTACAGGTAGGAATTAGCACACTGCCGTAATGTCCAAATGTAGGAAAATTATGGTTCTTAAAATAGTCATAAATTCATAAAACCATAGGTGAGTGAAGAGTAATGATTTTGGGTAATAAATTATTTTACTGGCTAAAGGACAGCCTTGCTTCAACTTTACAAGGAAATCTGGGTGCCTGCTGGCTAGCGCATGCTTAATGGGCGCAAGTGACTGAACCATTCTCAATTCTCATCGATTGCAAAAATCGAGAGGGAGGCAAAATAAAAATACTCGCAAACTCAGAGGTCAAGTGACAGGGTCAACTGTAATGAGTCCCACCGATTATTTTGATGATATAAGGCACATTAATTGTGCAATATTGATATTGGGATCATCATTTGATGGCTGTAAGCCAAAAATTGACTATTATTATTATTGTTATTACCTAAAAACTCTCTCATTTTATTTGATTACATGAACATATATGTATAAATATATTTATCAATTTTTATTGCAAACGCCACTTTTAGTTGAAATTTCCGTAAATGGGAGCTTTCATTTTTAACAAATTGGAAACTCCCATTGTTTTTTATTTTTAAATTCATCGGGTGCATTTGAAGTTTTAATAAGGCAAGGGTGGAAAAACTTAAAATAAAACTTGACGGAGAGTGAGTAGAATCCGCAATACACCTACACCTAAGCGTGAACGTTTTCAAAACAAATTGTACATTTACATCTGTGTACGTATGTTACTGAAAATAAGAAAATGAAAACGTTTGTTTCATTTGTTTGGCGAAAAAGACCATAATTATTGGATTACTTCGAGAGGAAGGTGTGTCAGTGTCAATGTCAAGCATACCCAAAAACACCACACATCACGAATTTAAAATTCGAAAAAAGTCATGCAATAAAGTGTAGAATTTCGAAGAAATGTATTCACGCAAAGGGTTTCGATGTACTGTCAGGCCATGCTGCCACTGACAGTCATTATAAAAGTTTGAATAGTAATTAAGGATTAAGCCCAAAATAGATTCGCAATGAGAAAATGTATGTGTTATGTAACTCGCTTTTAATTTAGGAAGGTTTGGGTTCAACCACTCTGCCACCTACACTATACTAACCCTTGATAATTTCATGTAAATATAAAGGCAAACGAAATTAGTAATAAAACGTTCGCTTTCGATAGGGGCAGGGTAAGACAAATTTGACATTTCATCGTACAGTTCTTAGGCCTAGGTAAAGCCCAGTTAGTTCATATTAAAGTGTAATTAACTCCGGTTGACAATGTGATAACTTCGTTGGACTATCTAAATGATAAACCATTTTTACTCATCCATTGAGTTGGTTCAATGAATTAAACGGAGTTGAAAATGAGTCAACATGCATGAAATTCAGTTTCATCAGCGTTGTATTGAGCATTTACTGAGCGAATCTCTGAATTTAGGCCTGGTGGCGCTAACGAGACACTTTGACATTTTCATAAGAATATGACGAATGTTAACAGCAGATTAAAAATGTAAAATATTTCGAAACCTTTTTCAAAAAAGGTTAATCAGGACAGGGCATCATAACGCCGCCGCCCACTCTGTGAAAACTGAAGTGACCTTTTTTTTTTTGCTTTACGCGTCGAAAAGAGTGTAATAAAATTGCTTACATTACATAATTCCGTATATGCTAATATCTGATTCATTTCATCATACTAGAAACAGTTTTACATATATTCTCCATAATGCATATGGATTTATGGACTTGAATCAGTTACACAATACTCTTTCAGAATTTAAATAGTACTCTGAAATTCTGAAAACGAGATACTCAAAAACGGTTTGATTTGTTTTTTTTCGCAGGTTTGCACATTACTGGTGAAAACATCAGAAAGTTCTGTTTCCGGTTGGAAGAAAACTCCAACTCAGTACCACATTCAGACTGACGAGGGAGAGGAAAGATTTTTCAAATTCCAGACGTTTAACGGACAATACCGCAAAGAAAGGAGGCTGGACGATGGAACCGTGATAGGTTCTTACGGATGGGTAGATCCCGCCGGATTCCTTCGAATGACCGATTACATCGCTGACAATAAGGGCTACAGAGTGGTGAAGGAGCTTAAAGAGTTTGTTGGAACGAACTCAATTTCTGACGACATGCCACCACCACAAAAGTACTCACCTCCTCCAAAGAAACACTCCATCAAGGTGGCCAAGCCTCCAAATGTGCTTTTCGCCAACATTAACGACATCTCAACCCCCGATCCATTTATTGAGTACAACGCCGTGTCGGTAACTCCATCTCCATTCAACCTCCCTCCAGCATTTGTCTCAACTTCCCCCAAAACGAACGCATTTTACTATCCGGAGCCTGGCAAAAATGGTGCGCCCCACAAGGTCTTCCTGTCCTCGGGAGTTGGACCATCGAAGCCAGTGCCTTTAAACAGTATTTATTACTACCCAGAAGAATCAAGAACAAACGCCACGTTTTCTGCTCCGTCGACCCTTCCCTTGAAGGTTCCCTCTGGAGGAGCCCTCGCTGTGCCAGTGGCTGCCCTTGTCGGTGGCAGTGGTGGACGTTTCCCTGCAAGAAGACCCCCAGTTCAAATTTTCAGGCAGACAAACTCAGGTCTGCGACGAGTACGTGTCAATTTGCCCACTAACACAGTAACATTTTATTAATCTTTTTTATTTCACATTTTATTCACACAAGAAGGTTCCTTCACTCACTGTCCTGTGCGCGTGCATGCAGCACACAAATCAATTAAAAATTACTTCTTCGGGAACTGCTCTCTGTCAATGCAATGCAGTATTAAGACGGGTCATTTTGGTATTTAAAACGAATGATATTTTTTACTACTCAATTATAAAACTTTCCGAAACTCATTTTTTCAGCTTCGTCGTAATAATAATTATTATTATTTATTTAATACGCAAAAATGCAATTACGAAACAATTTGCATTTACTTTCGCTACTGATATGCCTTAAATAAAAAACAAAGCTACCCTATTTTGTAAAACAACTGGAAGTTAAATATTTATAATTGCGCTTCCAAAAATAATACCACTATTTATTGAATTAATGATTTTAAAATGTCCGAGGTATAATGAATGAGATTAAATTTAATTTTGTTTTCTGCAATTCCCCCTGGGTATTTAGAAGCTGCGCCGGGTTTTGAAGCGGGTCCGGGTTCATCTTCCGACGTCTTCCGGTCGTACACGACCCCACTGAGAAGTCGTGGCACAGGATTTATCTACAAAATCCCGAATCAATATCACAAAGAAGAGACTGAACTGGACGGCTCCAGACAAGGAAGTTTTGGCTACGTAGATCCCTTTGGAATCAGGAGAGTGATCCACTACAGAGCAGGCGCCGAGGGATTTCAACATGAGAAGGATTTTAAATATGTGGGACGTCAGTATTAAGGAAAGGGATGAACAAAACCGGTTGATTAGATGCATCAATTTTTTTTATTCTACAACGTACATATGTAAAAGCAATTTTTAAAAATGCATTTCGAAGATGTGTCATTTTGTAAATGTTTATGTAGATACTTAAGTTTACGATTACGACAATCTCCTGTTTTTGTACTTTTTTTACAAAAGAAATTACTTGGATGTTGTTGGTTTTGTTATTCTAATTTTTAAATGAAATGTTGTGCTGTAAACTGTAAAGTGTTAATGTAAATTTTACCTTTCAAAGATGTTGTACTGTAAATTCATATAATCGTGTAAATGCCTCTCCGGTGATTATAGAGCTTACACCATACAAAATTTTTGCCACATCATCAAACTTAATCTTTAAATAATACTATTTGCCATCATCATTAATGTCCCATAATAATTTCTTACTTGCCTCCATTACTGGCTCTGTACAAACAGCTCCTTGATTTTAATTACATATTAATTAATGTATGTACCTACATAAATCTTAAGTCCCTTAAACCTTTCATTATTTTTATCCAATGGTCAGTTTTTGGAGAGAAAATGGAGAACTTTTCCATCCAATTCTTTCGCTTTCTTTCGTCCCTACCGCCCCCAAATCTCAATGTTAAGTGCCAAAACTTGCGTCCATCAAGCAACAAACTGTTTTGTTGTAGTAATGAAAAATAACGATTAAAATTGCAATGGGTTTCCGGAGGATTTTGGTTTTTGGGATTTAGATTTAATTTTTAAATTATATTTTTACTCTTAAACTTATTGTGATTATGTTGTTTTTAAGTAATAATAATTTCTGTTAAAAATTAAATTAACACGACTGCCATATTTTACCCATGTGTGTATCTAGCAAAACTGCGTTGTAATTTAATCTATAATTAAGAAGTAATAGTAATAATATATGGTACGGTAAATAATAATTGTGATACTTAATGCATTAAATGACAATAAATGTACCCAAACTACTTCGATTTTAAAGATAGAATGAAATATAATTGCCACCTTTAATTACACGCAATTGAAAAATATCATTTCCAACATCTTAATTGCCAAAATAAAAACGTTTTACGAAAACAATTCGCGTATAACATGTCATTTCGTTACAAGAAACTTCATAGTGTAATACCGTAATTATAGCTTAATAAACTCGTATAGTAACGTTGAGTGCAGCACATCTCATTTACTGATGCTTCTGACTTCCGAGTCAAATTCATCGGCTGCATAAACGACAAGATCAAGGCTTCAACTTAAAGGCTACAGTGTGGTTTGTGGGCACGAAACGAAGTACGTTTATTTAGATCACAAATTGTGTTGTATAGGTAAGTAAGTAGACAGTGGAGGTTCAGACTTCCAATCATCAGTAATACAAAATTGTCAAACGTCATTTCCATAATGTCAATTCCCTAACGAATTAGCTAACTTCTCTAGAATTTTACTCTAACAGCGAATTGTAATGTAATTTTCCATCGGGCTTTTCCAACTTTTAGAAGGGACCAATCTTGTACGGGTTAAATTCACTACTGATGTAATCTCTTTTCGACGTACTTCCCCAATGCCTGTACCGTGTCCCCGAAGATTTTCTTCAAGGTCGGAGGATCCACCGCCTTTGGATCAATAACCATACCCTCAAATCTGAAATAGTAAAGATTTTTTAAAAATTAACTTCAAGGAAAGGCAATCAAAACGGACAACTTTGGAATTGAGTACGAATTGAATTGATACTCACATGTCCTTAAAATTAGAAGACAGTTTTTCTGGACAAGGAGTGGCTTTGGCTAATCTAGCAGATGCAACCCTGTCAATATAATCCAACTTTTCAGCTGCAGGTACGAGTTCAAGGTAAATCATGTCATTGTCTTTCTTTGCAATTGCGTATTGTTTCTCGGCTTCTGCAATAAATTTGGCCACAAATCCTCCTGCGCCCAATTTTTCTTGAGATTTCTTGAGAAGATCCAAAGCTAATGTTAAACGAGCTAGTTGTTCCCCAATCATTTTCTTGGTTCCACAAACTTTACTTTGATGGAACTGGGCTAATCCTTGGAAGGCCAATAGTTTCCCTTTAATCTAAACAAGGCCCATAAACAAACAATATTAAAATTAAATGCAGGAAAATGAAAGCAGTTACATAATTCAAATTAGGAGATTTTGTAAGATCGTACATGATTATTCCACGTAGACTCCCAGAGATTCCTAATGTTATCTTTCTTCATTTTAGTGTGAGCATCCTGGTATAAATCTTCAGCCTGAACGCACAATTTTGCAACAATTACATCTTTCATGGAATCTGAAATCGCTTTCGTCACAAACACTTCTTGTGCCTGGGCGACCATAATAGCTGCTAGTGCAGTCAGGGCGTCGGGGTTAAGGTCATTGGTTAATGTATAGCCGTCGCTTATCCCTAAAGTTTCTTGTTTGGTGTCACAAAGCCGTAAAAATATTCCAGCTGCACTCTGATAACATTTTGCAGCATTTTTCAGTCCCTCGTCGGTATTAAAATTTCTATACTCCATCCCGAGGGAACTCTGCAGAGCAGCAATATTATAAAGAACGGCTACTCTTTCCAACTCCAGATTGGACGCATCTGAAAACAATAGTTAATTTAGCACTTTAACTCTTCATATCTTGGTTTAAAGTGGTTTTAAGATGAGTCAAACAGAGTTAACACAGAGTTAAAATGTTGAAAGTAACTTGCTTGCTTGGAAAATAAACTTGTTTTCGTTTCGTGTTAGTTTAATTTAAATAATTACATGTGTAATATTTTCCACCGAAAAATGACCCTCGTTCCAAGGAACTCTCCCAGTAAAGGCTAAGGTTGGGCACATGTCCTGAATATTTCTCGTTCAACGCCAGAAGCTGATCGTGGTACCTGAAACGTAACATACAAAACGTTAACAAAATCTTTGAGCAAACCAATTGATTTAAAAATTGTACTACGAAGAAGTTCCTAGTAGGAGGAATGTAATTTGTTAATTAAAATTAAACCTTTGGGTCGTATTACCTGCTTAGAGTGTCAACAGAAGACTGATTTTTGGAAATGTTCTTATCGACAACGAGATTTCTGAGCTTCTCAAACTCCTGGAACCAATCAGCTTCCAACGGTCGGAATCCCTTGGCTTTCAGAACAGCTCTGTAGGGCGTCGTAATGTCGAGTTCGGACGCGATTTTCAAAGGAACACTTAAAAGCTGGTCGGACATGATGAATGGCGAATTGGCGATGATTATACTGTTTCGTTGATAAGGAATTGGTATCACAGCTGATTGCACGAATGGCACTTTTTTATCATTATTTTTATTCTTCACAGCAAATCCACCGAAATACTTGTTTTCTTATTGTTTACTTCTATTCAACAAATTAATTGCACTTTTCTTAAAAATCTTGAAGTGACACTATTTTTCTTGATTGTGTCATCTGTGGTCGGTGACGTAACGCAAATCAAATGGTAACAATCATTAATATTTTTCATATAGTCACAACAGTCACAGAACCATTTTATCTTAGTGGCAGTGCTGCACGATGATTGTTTTTATAGTTGTTTTTTGTTAGCAACATTTCAATTTCGAGTTTACTCGATATCAGAATCGATGTTCCCTAAAAACACGTCAGTGAATGTATACTATTGTATACCATGTGAATATGACTCATCCCATCCCATTGCTGATATAATATCAGTGATATTTGATGCATGCCGTTGTTGATGTAAAAGCTCATGAAAAGTTGTATCAATGCACTCTAAAGTAACTCATGTCCTCGAGGGGCAATTGAGAATGAGAAATTCTCATACATACGAACGAATGCATACTACAATACAACACAACACTAACTACACTATATATTTAAATATTTAATTTCTGTGAAATATAAATATCATAAACATAACATTATTACGATTACGAATGATGATCATGATGTGATGATCATCATTAACTGAAGTCAGCTATGTATACATATNTTAACTGAAGTCAGCTATGTATACATATACATGTATGTAAAGGCCATGTAATGAAATGAATTATGCTACACAATGTTGCATGAATTGCATGCATGCGTACATATGTATGAGAAGTAAGTAAGAAAGAATGTGAGAGACAAAACGAAGTTCTGGAACCTGGCTGGAACCTTCCAGTTTGGAAGTTCTAAAGTTTATTCTTCTACAGAAATCATAGAAGAGCTTCCACCAATTATATCTACTTTCATTTATATACTCTCTTATAATTACTTTCGAATTCTTGCCGGATTTGACTTAGGTTAGGTATGCCCTAAATGACCGTCAACATAGGTAGGACTTTTTTCTAACATGGGTAGGATACGAGGAACCCGTATGTTATGTGTTAACATGTGTAGGATACGAGGAACCCGTATGTTATGTGTTAACATGTGTAGGATAGGAGGAATCCCAATGTTCACTGAAATCATGAACACTGATGAATCATAGAAATAATATAGAAATGGTTGAACTTATTTATCCAATTATCAATTTTATATGAACTTTTTACACTATTGAAGTCCACTTAACGCCATGCCTTAAGGTTAAGGATCCGTGGTCTGGAAGTATGTTTAGTCGCAAATTACTGAACTGAAATATAATGAAACAAATAAATAGTTTGCGAGTTTTTCATGTAAATACAATGAATTGTGCAGCAAGTTTTAATAACCATTTGTTGTAATATATTTTCATACAAGTGGTAGCCTACCACTGGTAGGGGCAACAGGCAACCATTTAACTAGGTAAGATTAATGAACAAATTACTTTACCCATAGCCGTGACATTGCCACTGTGAATCATTTAACATATTTGTATTTACACGACATTTCTACATCCTGTATAATTTCAAATTTCAACTTTCAGTCTACAATAAACTGCACACCTATAAATTAGGTGTAGTATTTGCTAATGAGCAGGTGAGGTGATGCATGAGAGAAGAAAGAACAATGCGTCAAAATTACGAGTGTGAACGACTACGACTAATTACCGTGACTCCACTCCATTCATTTCATCCTGGTTATCACCTCATTCACGTAGTAGCTCTTGAGCCACCTCTTTAGATGTTTAAAGTAAGCTCGGACCGTCTTTCGATAAGAATGGGAATGAATTTGGGCTGGATTTTTTAAAAGGTATCAGCACGTACCAAGAATAATAGTTAGAGCATATATAGCTATAAAAAGCTGTGAGATATTTCATTCTAGTAAAAAATATATATGTGGGCATTTTATGGGGAAACCCAAACCAACAATGTATTTTTAGTATTTTATTTTTGACTAAGGTAGAAAACCACAGAATTTGCGGTCTGTAAAAATAAATGGAAACGTATGTAACACCATGTTTTTCTTGTACATATTTGCCTTGTCGTCTTGTCATCATCCGTCGGTTCCGCTAAATTAAAATTATACGCAAGTCAGGTTTGTCAGGTTCACCGTTCTTTTCCCAT
>VYYJ01003737.1:0-15575 GCA_021029165.1 Cyphoderus albinus
ACCCGGGGTTCCCAGGCGGTCACCCATCCAAGTACTAACCGGGCCCGATGCTGCTTAACTTCAGTGATCGGACGAGAACTGGTGTGTTCAGCATGGTATGGCCGTTGGCGAGAGAAAAGGAAAAGAACTTTGGTGTTAGTCTTCTACTTTTCAAACTCGATGCATCTAAAATTACGGCTTTATCTGTCACAAATCAAAGTCAAACTGTATTTGATACTATGTATATGTAAATGTATACGACATATACAGAAATGTTTTCTGATGCTGATTTTTCTACAGACGAAGCTACTAGAGAGGTTATAGAATTATAAAGTCTTGAGATGAGAGACTGATTCTATTCATTCTTGCTTTATGTCGTCATGAGTCAGGATTCATGACTATATAGTTCATATTGTTGCCAAATTCCATATCACTGATGGTAAATTGTTGAGGTCAGTTCAGCCGGGCAAAATTACCAATCCATACTACTTAGTTGTAAATCTCGTCGTACGAGAAATGGATCAAACTGATCGAATATATGCCAATTTATTTGTTTAATTTGAACAGAACAATGCAACAAATCATTTCACTCACTCAATTAACTCAAAAGTCCGTTACTGATTCAATCATTCACACGGCATAGCATGAAAATGTTTACCAACACTCAAGTCACGTGCTTAATATTTGATAATCACTCGTCATGAAATCGAGTCACACAGCTATGAGCTTCTACCTACTTACTAATTAATTATCGCATTTTCTTTTCCTCTCAGGAGACAGTTTTAATATGTGTTTAAGATTGTTATGGACAATCATCCCCTCCAGTTCCGGCTAGGATTTAATAGTAGTAGCAACATTTAAGTCATTCAAGGATCAAAATGGGTAACGTCAATTTCACACTGTTTATATTTATTCAGCGCTCATATAATTACCGGGTTAGCCATAAAGCTTCCAGGAAAGGATCCATCGTAGCCATTAAAATGGTGACAAGAGGATATTATCTATCAGGTTTACCCCCGTTCATTAATGGATTGAGATGGGGATGGAGTTGGGGATATTATTAATATCATATTAAGGGTAAATGAGAGAAAAAATCATATTACCCCAGTAGATTAATAATTCTTATCACTTAATAAACTCTTACATTTTCAATACTATTGCTTAATTAACAGGAATTACATCAAAAGTCGATTACTTAGTTGAGCTCGGAGTTGGCACTGTGTGGCTCCGTCGAATTTATGAAGCACAATGAAGGATTTTGGCTGACATTTCCAACTTTACCAATATTGAGCCAGTGTTCGGAACAGAACATTTGATGACTTCAACCAAGCTGAAAGAGAAGGGTTAGTCTGACCCAACTTTTGCAACTTCAATAATTTACTTTAGAATTAAAATTCTATTAAAAATTCATTCTCCATTCTACTTAAACTTTTATACACGTTGATTAGTTATATACAGGTATTAAATTGGTTATGGACTTCGTTCCAAACCATTCAAGTGATTTGCATTTAAGGTATCTATGGTACTTAAGAGGGGTCGCTGTCGAGGACTGGTCCACGAACGGAACACAATCCTATCAGGAAGGTAAATTTAGTGACTATACGTTTGTTTGGAAGGATGCCAATGGTACAGATCCAGAAGGAAAACCAATCTTTAATCTTTCCAAAATCCAAACAACTGGGTAAATTGATTAATGGCAAACAAAGACTATTTATTGTGAATAAAACTTTTCTTTACTATAATTAATGCCTTTTTAAAATCAGGTAAGCAATTTCTGGGATCAGCCTGGGAGTGGAATGAAGCCAGGCAACAGTTCTATCTGCATCAATTCGTACCGGGTCAACCTGACTTCAATTTCCAAAATCCAGCAGTAATGAATGAACTATTGGCGGCCATGAAATTCTGGTTGGTTCTGGATGTGGTGGTTTCCGAATGGACACCGAAACCGAGACTCTCAATGCAATAGTCAGCACAGAAAAAAATCCAGGCATGAAAGAATTCAGTTTAAACGTTTTATGAATTTGTAAGTAAAATTACAACCAACTATGTCACTAATTGATTGATTCCTCAGGATTCTCCACTCCTAATAAAACCTGGTTGCCTGTGAATCCCAATTATTTGTTATTTGGAGCTGAACGTGGAAGCGATACTGTAAGAGATACTCATCTAAAACGTCTACAGGGAAATTTCCAGTTTGAGAAAGACAGACGCCTGGAAATATGGATCTTTAAGAATCCAAAACTTTAGAAGATGGGACTGCTTTTTTCTACTAGCTACTCAAGGTATTTTATCACAACGAAAAACAATAACAACATCAATTTAACTATTAATTCGCGATCAATTATTTTGCAATTTAGAATTTTGGGTGGTAAAGGCTTCATCTACTACTTATCAAATTATGATGACACATACAATGTGACAATCAACGTTGGTCAACAATTTGCAAACATTCCTTGTGCAGCTACTGTTTACGTAACCAGCATAAATTATGAACTTGAAATCACAGTTGAGTAAATTTCGCATACAATTTAACCCGTCTGCATTCGCTGAGAAACGACTCAATAACTTTTTCATTTACAAACATCTTTTTTTTCGCAGCTCATCCATCCCGAGTCGGGATTCCCGACCAGTTCAGTGATCATTGGTCCTAGTGACAGTATGTATTTATCTTAGAATTTTAATGAGAGTTTACCTTGTTACAACTCGTAAAAATAATGTTCGTAATCAATAATCAATGATTTATTCACTAATGTACATGTTATTTATTTACTTATAGTGAATAATGCGAATTGACAATACAAAACATTTTTCTTAGTAAAAAGCCTTTCCCTATACATTCACATTCACACTTCAATAGTTGTTCAGGAAGCATTTTGGGGCAAATGGTATTATGTATATACAAATAAAATGATAATACAATAAAAGTACAACTTACACATATTGAAACAAAAATATATATCAAAAGATGCAGATTTAAACTGTATTCGTTTAAGAAATTTGCAAAAAAGTGATACCAACAGCACCCTGGGTTCCCAGGCGGTCACCCAAGGACTCTTAGCATCTATCTTCGCCTTAACTTGCTTCAAGAGTCGCACTTATTTCCTTGCAAAGCCTTAGAAATTACAATACGAACAAAGATCAACAAACTGCTATCACAGACCGACGAGCGATGATCGCACAAAACCAGTGCATTGCTGTTGCAGACTGCGACTTGCTCGGCTTCGCTGATGATTTATTCATGAGCATCAAATTATTGTGACAATTTTTAATATCCGGTTGAAATTTTGGAATCTTTCATTCCTTGCGAGTTGCGAAGTCATTCTTTCAATGATAGTTTAAAATACTCTTCCCCAGTCGCAGGAATTTATCAAAAAATATAAAAATTTGATAATTTTCTCTCGTTAAAAAGAGCCTAAAGTCCAAGGCACTGACACAAGTTTTGCTAATTTTGATTTTAGTTAAATGACAGTGAGCATTTTTTGCGGAACGTTTTGCTGTTGATTCATGTATGAAAAAAATTGCATCGGTAATCTCAATGTTTTTTACTTTATTTGTATCATCAGAACAGGTAAATATTTCATTTTAAAAGTCATTTAAAGTAAATAGGAGTTCATGAACTCATGAATAGTACGAATAGGTACAAGTTGATTTAAATAATGCATGCTAAATTTAGATAGTTTACACAAACCTTATTTCGGGATTGATAGATTATTAACTTTTAAACTCCCGGATGCTGTTTTTCGGATCCCGTCAACAATATTGGCCAATAAACGGCATTAAATACAATGAAGAGTAGAGGAAATAAAAACCTGCAAACCCTGTCAATTTTAGAGTAGATTGGCCGAGGCTTTTTGGGGACCACTGGAGGATAGAACTGTGCACCACCGTACATCATTTCATGCTGCATAAATGCTGGATGGTGATCAGGACCACCATACCAACCTTGCGGAATGTAGGCAGGCGCAGGATCTTGCCAAGCTTGTCGTTTCCGGTCGGCACGTGGTACCATTGCACCTTTGCCGCCCTGCTCAAGTAAAACAACATTTTCTTTCTAAAGTTTCTTGATTTTTTAAGTGGAAGTAAGTGGGCGAATAGTACCTGCTGAATATTTTGTTGTAGAAGAGCTAACTCCTTGAAATACTTTTCCTCCTCTTCCTTTGCCTGTTTCGCTGCTTCCCCTCTACGCTTTAGATATATGACCACGATCAATTCACATATCGCTGCGAAGACGTAGCACATGCAGCCTATTATCCAGATATCTATCATCTAATTTGACACCGTCATACGAATCCATTTTTAGCTTTATTTATTCATAGAATTTATTCTCATTTTCATTAACTTTAACCATCATCCATTTCTCTACCTTGACGTAGTGGACAGTCGGGATGGTTCCCTTTAGACCGCTATGCATAGTCACCAGAGTAAGAATGCATGTTACAAGGAGAGAAATTCTTCCTGGAATTGCATCCTGGTTAAATACAAAAAATTAGACGTCATTAAAGGAAGTTGCCATTTACATACTATACATATGTATTGTAAAAATTAAATGATGATCAAAACTTCAGTGTCAGCAATACCAGTGCCAGCCAAAAACTGAAAAATGAGAGCACAGTGATAAGAATGGTGGGAATGAAGATTTGAATGATGTTGTTTCCCAGTTTTCTCTCAAAACGGAATGTGATCTTTACGTAGGGATCTGCAATTTTTAAATCAAGCTTCAACACTTTGTGGCTGTGGCTAACATAAGTATTTAATACTTACAAGGGCTGGTGAGGGAATTGTTTTCGGAGTAACTTGGTGGAATCTTGACATCGTATTGATACAAAATAATTCCCTCCGGTGGAGTTGTCACTGGATTTACCGTGTCCCATTCGTATTTAACGAGGTTTCTTGAATATCGATCTAAATTTGCAATTTTATATTCTAATGTGTACAATGATTTTGTTTTGCATATTCGTTTTAAACCTATTCTAAAGCGTCATCTTACAGCTTTGGAGAATCAAATCGCACACTTGAACATCCAGTGGGTACCACTCGAATGTAAAAGAACATCCCAGATTGGAATACATGAATGCTTTAAAAACGATCGTCTTGTTCTTGAAGATGTTGACAGCAGACTCGATTACTGTAGTCGCATGAATCTCTGCGCAATTATGGAAACAATTGTATTTTCATAATATCCTTACGATCTAAATGAAAAGTTTGATGTAGTTTGATATCAGTATTTACTGGACTCTCTCGCATTAGGGATAAACGAGTCTGGCGACCAAACTGACTTCAAAACGGCTTCATCTGCAGTTATATAAGTTCCGTCTCCGTCGCTGTCCTTAAACAGACCAGGCGGAAATTCTATACCAGTGGCTTGCCATCGTTGCCGCAAATGATAATCAACCCTGCATACATAAGCAAAGTAAGAATGTGTTAGTTAATGCACATCACAACTGCACAATTAGAATTAGTTTAAAACTAAGGTTGTGAATCATCAACCTGATACTCATTGAATCCACATCCACCTTAACCATATCCACAATCGCGATGGAGGTGTATACAGTTATTTTGTCTGACTGTTCTAAAGCCCATCTTGAGCCTTTTAATTCATTCAAGTTTAGCTCAAGCTTTGCGTAGTCCGCTATTGTTTCTTCGCCGTTTCCTCCTAAGAAGATTCTGTAATAGCCAAACATTTTCAACTTGCAAAATTACTACTTTATATAAAATAAATTATTTTTAATTATTATGTTTAGTTACCCGAAGAATACAAATAATTTTAATAGAAATTGATGCAACGAGCAATATAAACTGAATAAACACATTTTATCTCTTGTTTCATAATGCCCCTACCCAACTGAAGGTGTTATATTATAAGAAAAGAAATTTATCGAGGAACAACAAATATGAGAACTGGCCTGCAAAAATGTTTTTTGAAAACTTTTCCAAACGTTTGAACACTGAAACATTTTTGTTGCTACAATGCCAGGAAACGCGACAATTATTATTTTTAGTAAATATCGATCTGCAAAAATTAAATGGTTTTGTAACTTCTTTGGAAGAGTACCTCTTAGGTAACGTTTATCAACAAAATCTCTTTCATCGCATTACGGTCAATCACAAAATCGCATGTGTGGATAGTTTATAATTATGAACCATTAGATATCGTCATCTAGCTTCTTCATTTAATGGAACCCTAAAATTGTTTGTTTGTGGGAATGTACGACTGCACGAAATCGCAATATTTCCATTTCAGTTGCTAAAAACGTTTCAAAACTACAAAATCCCAAAATTGTAAACGGCACATTTTGTGTTTGTCACGATTGAGTCGTGACCATTTGATAAATCATGATAAAGCGAGCTGTAGCTTCTAGTAGAGCTAAATATATGGTTTTTTAGATAATTTTACAGCAGACTGGCAATCACAGTCAGTCTCTTATGGCACTATGATGAGTGTTAGCCTATGTTTGTCTTTGAAGAAGATGAGGCAAGATAAGCCGAAGTTAGATGCTGCAGACTTTCGCCAACGGCCATACCATGCTGAACACACCAGTTCTCGTCCGATCACTGAAGTTAAGCAGCATCGGGCCCGGTTAGTACTTGGATGGGTGACCGCCTGGGAACCCCGGGTGCTGTTGGATATCTTTTTTTGCCATTTTTGTTGTTTTTATGATAATCGATTTGTGCTGCTACATATTGCAGCATCCGCACATATTCTTTTAACATTGTTAGTGTTGTAAAAAGATATCTCTGATCGTCTGATCTGAAACAAAAATATTTATGAAATTTCTATAACACACTTAAATCAGAAAAAATGCAAAAAATGACAGGATGACAAGAGGACAGCATAATGAAACCAAACTAAAATTATCATCTGACTTTTGCCAACAACGGCCATACCATGCTGAAAGACCAATCATTGAACTGAGGCAGCATTGGGCCGGGTCGGACAGATGACCGACTTTACCCCAGTGCTCTTGGTATCTATTTTGCAATTTTTTACTGCTAAAATCGATTTATTTTAACATTCGTATACATTCATTTAACAAATGTTGTAAAGACATCTCTGAGTAAACCAAAAGATCAATATAAAAAGACAATAAATGTGCTTTATCTGTCAAAGTTGCGGGCTCAAATTTAGTATAAATTAAATCTAGTTAAAGTAGCAATTTCCAAAACAAGATAAACGGAACGACAAAACATTTAATTGTGTTGGCAAAATTCTGAATGGCACTTATTTTTTCATCACTTCATCATCATCACGTTGCCAAAATTTAGAGGATTTGAAAAGTTGCTTGCATGAATTGGATTAAATAGAATTGAATTGTTTTATTGTCATAATGAATTTCTAAAACTTAGACACATTACTCCATCGACATTATACATATTTCATGCATGAAAGTTGAATCGATTATTCCACCATCAGAGTGTAATGTTAAATCGTCTGTAAAGGCATGTTAAAGACGAAGAAAGAACAATGCCACTTTATTATTTTATTCCTACTAAAATATGCCCACACATATGTACATCTACAATGCCTATTTACCACCCGCCGCATATCGAAGAGAAATAAGGTGATTAAAAGAGAAAGACACGTCATTTCGGTGACGAGCGACGCTGTGGTCCATTTTGATTGGCGAATAAGTATAAGGCGATGGGTGCTACTTGATTTGTGGTGGCATTTGTATTTCGATTTTTCCACTTTACTTGAAATAAATTTGTTTGTTTTGCTAAGTGTAGGTTGAAGACAACTTGAATACCTTTTCAAAAGTTTGACCTAAGCCGGTTTATTTATAATTGTGGACGTCGTCCTTGAACCTTGCTGTCGGATTTTTGATAAAGTTTCAAGTGGACATGATCGACGAAGATAAAATCTGGACATTTTTTTATGTATGTATTTTAAGAAAATTATACAACGAAACACGAAATTGAAATGAAGAAAGGAGTTTTGTTTTAATTAGTAACTGGTATTTTTATTTAAAATAACAGGCTATCATTATCCAGACTTGTCTTACGTTGGAACCACAGGAGGCAGTTCTAACGTTCATCGTTTCTATAACCATCCTGGAACTACTGGCTGGTCTAACCAGGATTTTTAGGGCGATTTACCATGTGGTACTAATAAACAAGCTTAAGTGTGGCAAGTGTGAGTTAGCCTAGAAAAGCGAGATTTCATTTCCTTGATAAATTTTCTTATGCTCACAGGGTTGGAGGGTCACATTAAGGGCGTTTCTGGACTTTTGCCGGTTCGTATTTGAGGAACATCGTCGACTAGTAGAAGCCCATGTTTAGTGAAGATTCCGAGTGAAGTTGTCGATTTATTATTTTTTATCAGTTCAGTCACTTTTTATTTCCAGTCACATTTATAATTATGTAATAAATCATATCCATTTTGAATTCGCTTGTTTCGTTTCCTTTATTTTCACTTATTTGATAATTTATTCAATGATTTGCAAATAGCAAAAATCAGGTGTTTTAAAAAGCTTGTTTATCCTTCATCTGACAGATTCTTAACTGAAACAAACAAGTCAATTATACGTTGATAGGAATGGTAAGATGATTTTTCTAAATTTTGCATTAATACATTTTTGGAGGGCACGGAAAAGAATGCATGGTGCCCGCTACAAAGAGAACGCTTCGTTGATTTAATATTTTACTCAAATATACATGTCAAGCATTCTACCGATTTTGGATTTTGTTCATGTACGTCCACTGACCTTGGCTCAATTCAACTGTGGAGATTTTACACTTTATTAGCTGCATTACAAACGAGGCAGTTGAAATTCTAGCCTAGAATTTCTAGGAACGAAACCCATGCTCGAAGTTTAAAGCGAACATTTTATAAAAGCTGGAAGCATTAGTAGGATTATAAAAATTATTATTAATATGAAGTGAATTACGAATGATTTTTGAGGGTTATTGTTGTGATTTAACCAAGAAACGAATGGTACCTCATTAAAAATTATAAATCTTCCTGTGTGTCTAAGCAGTTAATTAAAAGTTAAGTTTAACGTTAACCAGTAGTCAGTTAAAATGTTGAAAACAACTGATGGATTGGAACATTAGTGTATAAGTAAAAACAATTAAGAGAGAATAATTAATTATGTAAAGAGGAGAGGGTATGGATTATGGATAGCAGTTACCGTGTGCCAACTTTTTGTTTGCTTCTATTTTGAGTCTTAATAGCAGACCTTTAAAATTTGCTTTCCTTCACATAAAGCATTTGTACATTCCTATCCAATTTAGAGTAGAAATGCCATCAAACTGTTTTTGCTCCTCTTTTTTCCTTACTTGCAGCATATTGGCTCGCAGTAACTCAGTATATCCAGATAGTAAGTGCAAATATTCTATATTTGGAGAATTTGCGAAAGAAAAAGAGGCGCCTGCTTCTGTTCTATATTGAAGGGAAAAGAGAAAAGACGCTACGTTCTCTATTTTCGTTGCCTAGAGAAGAGGAGATGAAGATCAACCTACGGGATAGAGAATCAGGGGCTAAGCCTCCCCTTCCAACTGTATGCGATTTGCTAGAGTGCAACCAGAAAAGGCAAACAAAATACAAGGCTAGTTCCGTCTTCTGTAATGTGGATCAGAATCAGAGTCAGGATGTACTTAACCTATGGACAATTTCAACACCTAAATCGTATATTTTTAAAGGCGACATTCTAAACTGGTGGACATCATCATCGTCAGCGATATTTTTGGATGGAGAGACTGAAAGGTGAAATTTGACTTCTTTCAACTGCATCTCTAGCTGTTGGCTGTTTGTCTCCATAGACAAGCTTTTGGCTATTCACTTTATTTTACCATTTCTTTTCCACTCGTTTTAGAGTGAAAAAGTCAACCTTTTTTGTGCCCTTTCGTTATTTAGTCACATTATGTGACTCACATATGTAGGTATTATAGTGGGATGAGATCCCTAATATTCACAAATCACAATCCGTTTTAGAGAAAAGCACGAGTGAATGTTTCTTATTCTCGTGGTCAACTGCATGACCCAGTCTCATTAAAACTATTTGCCGATAATATTGACCACATTGTCACATTTGAAAGATTCGATTTAAGCAAGTATTTCTGGTGTTAATGTGTAATGTTAATTTGTCAATTTGAGTGGCTCAATTATTAATTAATTATGTCATGTCATGATCGCAATCTATAATCAAAGTAACTATGCCCAAGTCCGAATCATTAATAATATGACCATGTTAGCCAGGATTATTGTTATTTACATCTGCCTCATTATATGTGTGTTTTTGTTTCGGTATTTCGGCACTTTTCCTCTTTAAATGTATTTTCCCAATGCAGTCGTGTGTATTTATAGAACTATTGCATAGAGAAAATTATGCAACTATGGGATTACATACTACTGGGGTTATGGTAATGAAAATAGTCAGAATAAAGTGGATTATCCTAGGTTTTTCCGAGAAAAAATATCTCATACGAGTCTTTGTTTGCTCAGCTTCTTCATAATCATCTAACACATCATAACCTTCTCTCTCATCGTCATCTTTGTTGCCTGTTCTCTTGCAGATTTGTCTTTATGAACATAAAGTAACGAAATTTTTCTCCAAATCCCTTGTCCACCAATTCCTCTTGTGTAAAGTGGACTTTTCGGATATTTCCATCTGCATGCAACTCCATGAACATTTCAAGGGTTAATGTGTCAATCTCAGACTTTTACTATTCAAAAATATACTTTTTTTCAAATGTTGTGGGTTATTATCAGTTTTTGATGACAAATATGTTACAAAGCATGGTTTCTTCATGATTTAAAGCAAGGAGAATGAACACATAGCAATAAATTCCCTAANGACTTTTAAAATATACTTTTTTTCAAATGTTGTGGGTTATTATCAGTTTTTGATGACAAATATGTTACAAAGCATGGTTTCTTCATGATTTAAAGCAAGGAGAATGAACGCATAGCAATAAATTCCCTAAAGGTCTGGTTTCGATTTCTGTTTTAAATCACTACTTTACCCACCTTTTTGCGTTATCTTCGACTATCAAGTTTCATCCAGCTAAACAACCAAGCTTATTAATCTGATTGTTTTTTAAATTGAATTGACTGAACACTTGACAATGCTAATAATAAAATGAGCATACGAGTAAAATGTGGGTACATGACAAACATGACGATGAAGAAGGCGACCAAAAGTTTCATTCTCATAGTCAAATCTCAGCTCACGCAAAGTCATGCGAGGTTGAAACAAAAGCAAAATAACAAACGACATAACCGTCACAGTCATAATAATGAAATTCGTTTGTGGGCGACAAACGACACTACAGAAACGTAGTTATTTTATTGTCATATTTGGAAAAACGAAAAAATTATTGTAGTTTCCATTTTAATTGATGATATTATACTATGATTTGCCGGATTGATTGAGTGATTGAGATAGATTGGCAATACGCGATTGTTCGTCACTTTCTTTATCTTCCGGTGTTGTCTTTCAATTCATTGCGGTGATAGTTACATTATTTGCAGATAACTTGAAAAGCGAGAAGACAAATCAATGAATGACTGACAGAACAGATGCATCTCTTTATTTTTTATTATGTTACATTTTTCATTCTTTAAAAACCACATGAGTTTTCATACAATCAACTTATGTATCTTTATTAATCTCACAGCGCGCTGCCATTTCGTTTGTTTATAGCAGCAGCAATCAGTCAAATCAACCTAATCCGTATTAATCATGTATTGAATCATTCAATTTGAATGAAACAGTAGCAATTCTTAATTTGCAAACATGACTCCATTTAAACACAGACGATGAAGATTTGTCTATCTAGGTAGTTGTTGCCATTGGGAGATCAGTAAGAATTCTGTACTGTATTAATGGTGAAACAATAAAGACGAACATTAACATTAATATTTTATATTTAAGCGAAGTAGGATTGACGGTTTCCACAAAAGCTGGAAGCATTAGGAGGATTATAAAAATTATTATTAATATGAAGTGAATTACGCATGAGATTTGACTTTTATTGTTTTTATTTAACCAAGAAAAAATGGTATTTCAATTAAAAATAAAGCAGTAGCAAAGACTCCTTAGAATTAGCTTAAACGGAGTGCGGGATTAAATTCTCTGTCACCGATTTGGTTTAGATACTGAAAATGGCCGCCATCCATCAAATACTTTCTAAGATAAGCCGTTTTTTGCTTTTGACCGTTAAAGTGACGGTTAATGATAAGCTGTGGATTATCCAATAATGCAGATGGATTCTCCATCATCGATTTGGTCTAGATATTGAAAATGGCCGCAATCCATCAAATCCCCTATGAGAGAGAGCCATGTTTTTATTTTGACCGTTAAAAAGTGACGGTTAATGATAAGCTATGGCTTATCTCTATACTTAGGCAATGTACGAGACCTTTGGCTACCGATTGCAAAAACTCCCATTGAAATTAGTTGACATTAAGTGGGTCAAACCCCTGACACAAGGAGATACGGCGGGACGGCGGGACGGCGGGACGGCGGGACGACGGGACGGCCATACACCAGACGGAGTGACATCCTTACAAAAGCATAAGCATAAATGGATTCTCCATTTAAATAATAATCAATCTTCCTGCGTGTCTAAGCAGTTAATTAAAAATTAAGTTTAACGTTAACCAGTATTCAGTTAAAATGTTGAAAAAAACTGGTGGATTGGGAAATTGGTGTATAAGTAAAAACCGTTAAGAGAGAATAATTACTTATGTAAACAAAGAGGGTGTGGATAGCAGTTACCGTGTGGCAACTTTTTGTTTCCTATCCATTTTAGAGTAGAAATGCCATAAAACTGTTTTTGTTCCTCTTTTTCCTTACTTGTAACATATTGCCTCGCAGTAACTCAGTATATCCAGATAATAAGTGCAAATATTCTATATTTGTATTGAGAATTTGTGAAAGAAAAAGAGGCGCCTGTTTCTGTTGTATATTGAAGGGAAAATAGAAAAGACGCTTCGTTCTCTATTTTCGTTGGCTAGATGAGAGTAGACGAAGATCAACCTACGGGATAGAGAATCAGGGCTAAGCCTCCCCCTCCAACTGTATGCGATTTGCTAGAGTGCAACGAGAAAAGGCAAACAAAATGCAAGGCTAGTTCTGTCTTCTGTAATGTGGATCAGAATCAGAGTCAGTCAGGATGTACTTAACCTGTGGACAATTTCAACACCTAAATCGTATAAAGGCGACCCTCTAAACTGGTGGACATCATCAGCGATATTTTTAGATGGGGAGACTCAAAGGTGAAATTTGACTTCTTTCAACTGCATCTCCCTAGCTGTTAGCTGTTTGACTCCATAGACAAGATGTTTGTCATTCACTTTATTTTACCATTTCATTTCCAATCGTTTAAGAGTGAAAATGTCTTAACATTTACCTGACGTCGTCGATTTATTTTGACGAGTAAGGAAAAACAATGAATTTAGTTCATGACTTGATTTTTTATCCTCAATGTGCAATGTATTAAGGAAAACTTTTTTTACTTTGAAAGCATTTTTACTCGACTTCATTTATGTTTGCATACGTATGTAATGAAACTATCAAACCTTTATACAATCAAAGATCATTTTCATATAAATATTTCTACATCTTTTATTGATAATACACTATCCGTGTTTGCAACGTTTGATAGTTAATATATACTATTATAGAAATGTTCGAAGTAGTGCCCAATTTGTCCCATTATGTATGCAAACATGTAAATAAAGTCTAGTAAAAATGCTTTGACAGTAAAAAGTTCGAAACACTTAAGAAGCTTAAAACACTGATGTACATTACGTGAATAAAAAACAAAGTAGTCAAATAGCCAAAGCTAACGAAGGGTCTACCAGTAATATACCGGGTGTATACCAGAGAAAATTTTGCCTTAATATCATAACCGTGCTTAGGGTACTAAGGTTACTTATTGTATTTAAATGAAAGTGAAATGTGTGTACTATGCACAATGAAGTAGGTTCATCTAAGCCAAAGGAGATGATCATGATGCACCATAAGTCTTTGTTTCCCAGCCACTGCTTATGGTTATTAATTTATTCAAAATAATCTAATTAGCATTGAAATGTTATGTGTCACTTGGCTATTTACTACCACCCAGGAACTTTTTTGTTAAGAAAATCCAAAACTTGACGTATTGCTTTTGATGGATACTGGTGGGTCTTCTTCTTATTTCTTAATTTGTAATATTTAATCTGTGTTTTTCTGCTGTCATTCAGACATTGAATGCTTTGGTTCCGTCTACTATGCCTGAAAGCACGAACCAGTCTCATTTATTTTTGTTGTAAACTAAAAGACTAAATATTATTTACTAAAAATATTCAGATAGTTTTAAAAGTGCATTATAAATTTTTTTAGATTGATTTCCCTATTTATATACATACACAATACACAAAAATTATACTTAGTATATTAGTTAGAAGACGTAGCGGAAACGAAGGTAACAATAATAAAAATATCTGTTTTATATTTTAACTTCTTGTCTATTCATCTTTTTTTAATTTTAATACTTCATGGTATTTTGTGGTTTGAAAACTACTCCAAGTTTGCTCTTACTCTTTTTCAAATAACTCTGAAACGTCAGAACATCATCAGAATCTGGTCGATAGGATAGCTCATTCAATGGAGAAAGCGATTTGACATCAAATGATATAAAGTGTTGGCCACTGCGACTTTTTGTGTAACATCTGGACCGGAAATGCAAAAAAAAAATCATTTTAAAATACTTTTTTTGTGCGAAATAGCGTATCAAAATAAACTTCTTTAACCCGTTTTACGTCTGTATGCCAACTTTCAAACAATATCATGGAGAGAATTTTTATAACGGAAGAGAGAGAGAAGCCATTTCGGCCTTTTTTGTCCAAAATGCTTTTTTCTTTCTCTCTTGTTATAAAAATTCTCTCTATGACATTTGTTGAAAGTTGGTATACAAACATAAAACCGGTCTGATAAGACGATGATGAAGTTTATTCGATACGTTATTTCGCATAAAAAAGTATAAAAATTATTATTTTTGCATTTTCGGTCCAGAGTTTACATGAAAGGTCACAGTGGTCATCACTTTGTACCATTTGATGCCAAATCGCTTTCTCTATTGATTGAGTTATTGACTAGATCTGATAATTTGCCGTTACAGATTTATTCGAAAAAGAGAGTGGCTTCTTAAACCCTGTTCAGTAATGAAGAGAACACTTGGCCATAACCTCGTAACTCGGAGTAGCATATCCGGTGTTCCTGTCATTAAATTATAGATTATATATTAAACCTACAAGTCTTTTAACATTGTTCGCAAAATTTCATGGAGAAATACTCAGCGAGTCAAAAGTTATCCGTCAAAGAATAACGGTAATGCATATTTAGGTGTTCAATAATGAAGAGAACACCCTATATATTTTGCAATAATTTTAAGAATTTAAAATCATGAGTTGACGCACTAGTGCCTAATAAAAAAGCATCTTTCGGACTACAATCTAGCCACAAACGGATTACTTAATGCAATCGTTAATATCTGTAGGTCGTTATATGCTTGATTATAGTGTTCATCATGCATTTCTTTGCCTCGTTTCAATTTTGGAGTAACGTAGTGCACCGTGATGGTATGTACATTCAACATTCAACCAGTCAGCT
>VYYJ01003738.1:0-15574 GCA_021029165.1 Cyphoderus albinus
TTTGATGATACATAGGATAGAATAAGAGGAAGGAAATAAATGAAAATGGAATATTTCCAAGCACGAAGTTGTAGCTGTAACGTTTCTAATTAAGTGAAAGTGAAGTGGTTGTTCACCCTTGCTCATCCTTTCTAAGCTAAGCTAAGGCTGGGGTTGTGATAGGATAGGAGATGAGAGACCTCGTTAATCAGAGAATTGAGAATCAAGTGCTTTACTTACCACTTACTCAGACTTGGACGTGATTTGTATGCATGATTATGATTATTCACTCACACCACACCGCACCAGGAGAATAAACCGCAGTGTCTTCCGCTTTTCTGCGTCTGCTTCATTCTCAAGTGTAAACACTTGAAAATCAAAGGTTCCAACTTCACCAACTTTTTTCCGTGGAGTGGAGCGGAGCGTGCCGGATCATCAATTAGAATCCATTTCCTGCAGTGATATTGCTATTTATTCAGATGGCGTTCGGTTTCATTTGCGATAACGATTACACTGACAAACCTTTAAATATTAAATTCCAGCTTTAGCTCATAATTATCCTGTACCAGTTCATACCAAAAGATCAAAAGTCTCTCCGCTACTGCACTGTTACTGGTGTGGTGACCGCTTCGAGACTTTCACCACAAAACCACTTGCAAAAGGCTCTGCGTTTGTTTTTGTAGCTAGATTGAAATGAAACATTGGAGCTCTCGAAACATTTTCATTCCTTCCTGCTACTACATAACAAGCAAAATCACAATCACTCAGTCATGCATGTAGGAGAATTCGCTGCTCAACCAGTACGGATTTGAGAATTGGAGCGGTTGAGCGTGATGAGGTGGATGTGGAAGTGGAGGTGAATGTGACTTTTGTAGCGTATGGAAAAACCATCAAACGGAAAATGTTGCTCACTCCAAGTCTCCATTTTAATCAATAATATTTAATACTTTGTGGTTATTTGTGTCAAAAGGCGGCTTACTCGCCATTATTAATAGCAATAATGTTGAAAATGTGTGGCCAATAATCCCTCAAAATGAGGTTTTATCAATGCAGAGCGTAGATCAATAATGTAAAATTTGTTGTTAGTTTTACGCTTCAGAATTCATAATATCTTGTTTGTTTAGAGCATTAAAGACTAAAGAGTAACTCTGAGTTGCGATTTTGTTGGTTTTGATGAAAAAAATAAATCTCTGGTTCTTCATGAAATACCTATTGTTGAAGTACACACTGCGTATGTAGATTTGCAAACTAAATACCAAAATTTCAAAAGTGGCTTCTAAGAATAATAAAATATAAAAAATCTGATTTTGAGGGACTTCGACGTTCTTCGCCGCGCCGCATGGACCGTCAGTGGCGCTGGACCTTTTAATGAGATCAGTTCCACCTCCACTGTCGGTTTATGTAGAATAAAGAAAAAGAATAGCAAAATTATTCTCAACTTGTTTCTGAAACAAGTTATCTGAGGATGGACAGCCAGTCAAAATTAGCGAATACATCGCTAAACAGTCTGAATTTGGAAGCGCAGTATACCTGTAAATAAAAATAAAAACATCAAACAAAAAATGTCCTTGAGCAAAAGCGTCAGCCGAAAGTATCCACTTAAAAACATTTCAAAAGAAGGCTCACCTTCACTTCGATGTTGTTGTGGACGTGTGTGTGAAGTAATGGGCTCTTCTCCTTTAAAAACGACTCCCATTTAAGTGCCCACTAAAGCGTGCTTTTAGTGCGTTCACCTTTGTATTTAATGCTTTTCTCCACATTCACATCCATCCAGAAATAAAAACTTTCTCTCGTTTCTCTGATGCCAAAAATACACTTAAAAGGAACAAAACTACCCCGCGTAAAAATTAAATGAGTAACAAAAGTAAAGCGTAAAGAAAATATTTACATTTTACGAGCCTCGTGTGAGTAATAATTTGTCATTTTGATGGTCAATTTCAAAACACACAGAAGATACAAAAGCATAAGTGTCTAATACACATTTAAATGGAAAACTCGAATGTACAGATTTAACTGCGCTGTCCGCAACTTTCGAGATTTCATTTCAGAAAAATGGCATTCACCAGGAAAACCTTGACACTGCCTTAGTAAGTAAAGTTGAAAGTCCAAATGAAATTGGAGAGTGAGAGTGTCATAAAAAACCTGCGCATCATTTATTGCTTTGCTGCGAAGAAAGTTACAACGCCTACAAAAGCCCATCTTTACTTGAGTGAACATCTCAGAAGACAACAACGGAAGAGAAAAGTGGTTAATCCTGGGGCGAAATATTAATCCCCCAACAAACTGCTTTTTCTCGTTCTAAGTCTCGTGTCTCTCTCTACATTTCTACTTTGTATGCAATGCAGCATTTCCTCGTACCTTGTGAAGTGTTGCTTGAAGCGATCATCCCGTCCGGTCTGTCCACAGTCACCAACTTGCCAACAACGCACCGAATGATAATAAAGAAAAGCAAGTCTTCAGGGACTTCACAGTTTGTTTGGCACTTAGTTAGTGGTAATCCTGCTAAAAGCGCAAAAGTGTTTACGCCTACGATTTCCTCTCTAAACTACCTAAATATCCAACATTTTGTGGTTTTCCGGGCTTCCCCTTGAAAATACGTCAAACTTCCAAAAATGGCTGACGGTCATTCAACCATCTCAAGGCTCAAATTTTTTTCTCCCGAAATACAATCAAACTTCATCCAAAAAAGTCACAGAGTAAACAAGAAGAGTTGCCAACAGAAATCCGCCTTTTCTCTTCTCTCAGGGCGAAACCCTTTCAAAAAACCTAAGCTGTGTAAATAGCGAGGTTTTATCAAATCTAGCAAAGTCGTACATGAATTCTGCACAGTTTTCGTTTAAAAACGTACGTAGGTGGATATCTATGTTTTGTACAGTTTGTAGATATTTAGGAGATTTCTTCAATTATTAATTAAGTAAGATTAAGATGGACCCAGAAACCTTTTCTTCCTAAATGGAGAAAATCGGAAATGCATAGGCAGGTCTGAAATGAGATTATTAAACTAGACAGACCTAACTGGGTACGACGCAAAGATAAGATTCATGTAATATGTAGCAGACAAAGAAAACCTCCTTTCGAATTTATCATTCATTAGACCGCTGCGCTGCATCCTGTGAGATGGAATTCACTGGAATACAGTTCGTCATTTATTTTCTAAAAATATCATATTGTGTTATATTATACTAGCTTTAGCGTGTATATCCACATAAGTCAGTCTGAGACTTAATTACATATATAAAAAAGTACATACATAGACTAAAAAGGAATGGAAGTGCAGAGCTTCTAAAATTTTCATTGGATTGAAGCAAGCCGAATCCAGAAAGAAAGCGAAATCTCAGCTCGGTCCCCCAAAAAATCTTGTTTGTGCTTCTGAGTTTTTCCAGTCTCAAGAAAAAGAAAAGAAAATGAGAATAAAGTGAAACTGAGTGAAACGTGAAGTTTCACTTCATAAAATAATCATGGCAAAACAAAAGTAAAGAAACACTCGGTTGCTTTTTTCTTTATTTTTTATGCCTCTGGAAAACAAAACTTCGGTCCGTGTTTTCCTGGGCGTGTTTTCACTTTCACGTTTCGTGCCTTCTCCTCCAACTTTGTTAAAAAGCCATTGTTAAATGAAACATTATGAAACTCGAACTGTTACGTTATTCCTGTATTTCAAAATAATGTTTTAGTTTCAGAGTTGCTATTTTATTTTTCAAACTGTTCGTGGGAACGTGTCTTCTGCAAAAACTGTTTTTTCGCAAAAAAAATACAAGTCCATAACAATGTGGACGTGCGATGGTTACGATTCATCAATTTTCGAAACTGCATTGATACTATTGTCATTCTGTTCAAGACACAGCTCAATACGATACAATGATTTTCGCAAATTTTCATAAAAGTCTGGATTTTTTGTTTCTTGTGAATATGAAATTCAAAAAGTGTCCACCAATCCTGCACTATTAGCCAATAACTATGTTATATAGCTCCAGACTTGACTTTAACGAGGACTTGCGAATTTTTCCCACAGATTCATTTCATACATATTAATACTAAAGCGCAGCGGCACGTATTGGAACAAAAATCCTTACAAAAAATACATTTTCAGCCTTTAATAGGCTATTCCACCGAGCAATATTTTAGGGTGGAAGAACATTATTATTATCATTTTATAAGGGAAAACGCAATAAATACAATAAAATATAAATATAAATAACGATAAAATCCACTTGGTGCTGCTACTACTACAATACAGAACTCCGACAAAAAGTAAAGTATGCGTAACTAATGTATCTAAGTAAGTTTCGCCTCGCCTTGTAAGTTTTTAAGAGCAGCGTCGTACGAAACGGCTCACTGAATTCCTCTGGCTCTGCCCTATTTCAACGCGAACGGTCCAAGTCGAAAACGGGAACGAACGTGATTCTCACTTTTCTAAATTTCCCGTGCCAAAAAATGATACAGTTATATCACATAACATAAACTGTGTCCATGCGAGTAACTGCCAAATACGTTTTTACATTTTTTTAGAAAGTTATCTTTTAAAAAATTGCAAAGATGGGGAAACGTGCTAGATTGTACTTTTTGTTAAAAAATGTCCGATTTTACAATAAACACATCAAAATATGGATGGAAATGAAATTCAAGGTTTTTTGTACAAAAGCTGAATACGTATCTATCTTTAATGCCAGGGTCGGTCAATTTTGTTTCTCAATCGTACAAAATCAGATGATTTGAAGAAAAATAAAATGATCTTTTAGAACTCAACTTTTTTCCAGTGAAAGTGCATTTTCAAAATTAAAGTTGACTCCCGTAAAGTACATTTATTTTGCTGGGCAAGGTTATTTATGTATGCATATTTTCAAACCTTATTCGACATAAATTGTCTAAATCTTTTCCAGCTCAATGGAACATTGGCATTTATTTGGTTGTAGTGCAGTTTAGCGTGGCACAGCGGGCTACTATATTAAATTACATTACATAAAACATTATGTGAGTTCCGCACGATGCACATTATTCCAAAACTGCCTGCCTGCAGCAGCAGCAGCAGAACATACATTTAGAAAATGGACCTTTTCGGCTTTTATGACCCCATAAAGAAGAAAAGGATGCGATGGATGAAATAAATGCACTTTATTGAATGAATGGTTCATTCCCTAAAATAACGGGTTTACAACGGCAATACAATGACACAAGGGCATCAATTTCAAAGCATCAAAGAGCAGATGCGGAGATTTCATCTGATTCCTGCAATAAACCCTAAAAACAAACATTTTTCTATTCCTAAAGAATCAAATAACAAAAAATAACAATCTCAAATTTTCTAACAAAATGTGGAAGCTTCACGCCCAATAATGAAAATTTCATTGGAACTTTGGAAATTTATTTTTAAGATCCGCAGTTTGTAAAAATATAAAACATGATTCACAATAATTTTGTCCCAATTTTTTTTTGTCTAGGTCTCTACATGGAGCGACAACTAAAAGGACCATTTTTCACCCAAGAACCACCGAGTCGGGTGGATTTCTTAAACGAGATGGGAGCGAGTATAACGTGAGTGCTACAATTCCTTTTTCTCGCTTTCGCTTCATTCATTCACTCATTAATTCATTTCAGCGCGCTATTAATTCGCATGCGAAAAAAGAAAAGACAGCGAAACATTCAACTTTCACTTTGCTTTAAATTCCACTTTCATCTCAAATTCATTCAACTGCCTGCATCGCATCGTCGTCTAAAAATAAAAACTAAAAAAATGCGTGGATCAGATTATGGGGATGGAGCTGAAGTTTCATGTTCATGAGAAAAATTTTCCACTTCAGCAAAACTTCACTTCATCATGAAATGAAATGGAAATTTCGTTTGAACTTTTTCTTATAGTAATATAAAATTAATTTTGCATTTGTGAAGCTCTTTTTGGTTGATTATCGCGATATTGTTTGTGGAGAGAAAAAATAGATTTTTTTTTTCTGGGAGAAATTGGAACTTTTATGTAGGTCACCGTCAAAGGTAACATGGACAAATCTGGGATTTTTATTTTCACTTTACAGATGCCACGCAGATGGCAACCCAAAGCCGGAAATCCACTGGCAGGGCAGTGATAATAAAGTAGTGACGAACGTAGATAATTTTCGCACCGTTTTGATAAATTCCTCGCTAATGCTGCTGCCATTTAAGCCGGCGGCATATAGACAAGTAAGTAACGTGTCCTCAACCAATGCAAATTCAGAAGTTTTGGATTTTTTTTTCTAAACCCCATTTTTAAACTTTAGGATATCCACTCAGCATCTTATCGATGTCTGGCTTCAAACTCCGTGGGAGCGATAAGATCCCGCGATATCCAGGTCAGAGCAGTGATTGCTCAACAGTGGACAGCAAAAATCAGAATGCTTCCACCACCGCGCCAGGTACCTGTTTCTTCCGGTGGCAGTCGCGTCTCCGCCTCCTCATCGACAATCCTCCTAAAATGCGAGGTCGACCTGATGGGAGGTGGCAGGGACTTTATTCAAGTCACGGGATGGAGACGCGATGGGAAACTCATCGAAAAGATGCCGAGGCGCCACTCTTTTTACGGTGGTACAGGTTCAGGGCTTGGAGGTTCAGATTTTGATTCAGGCAGATTCCACTTTTTGCCGAATGGGGACCTAGTAGTAAATTACATTGAGGACTCGCTATCATCATCATCCAGATCTAGATCAGCAAGATCAAGATTTGTCTGTGTGACAAGGCACAAGCTCACGGACCAAGAAATCACCAGCTCAGTTTTCACACTGCCTTGGAAGCCGAGTGAAGAAGCTAAGGGGGATTTAGAGACCAAGATTTCCGGGGATGTGCAGTTTCCCGTTCCAATTATTATCAGACAAGGCGATCCCCTAGTGCTTCATTGCTACTTAGACAATTTTTACTCGTCATCATCTCCAATTAGCACATTTAGTGATAATCTGATAAGATGGGAAAAGCTCGCTGGCAGCTCTTGGAGCGTCATTCAGCAAGATGCATCTTCTGCCATGTTTTTCCGACAAATTGGAAGCTCGTTAGTGAGCGACCGGTCCGTTCGAGCTCAGTCTGGACACTACCGGTGTCTCAGGGAAAGCAGCAAGGAGAAACTCAGAGAGTTTGACGTACGGATCACAGAACCTCTACAGGTGTCAATGACACTTAGCCAGGAGAAAGTTTCACTGGAGTCGAGCGTAGAACTCAGGTGCATCGTTACATCAACTGACGCGTCATCTCCACAAATTATTTGGCTCAAGGATGCCAATGTGATTAATCCTGGAGGTCGAATTCGACTTTTCTCCACCAATATTTTACACGTGAGATATTTTTGAAAACTCAATTTTTAAGGTGCCACCGAAATTGTAAAGTGAACTAACATTTTTTCGGAATATTTTCTTTAGATCAGTCAAATTCAAAAGGATGATCAGGGAATGTACCAATGTCTAGCTAGGACAGATATGGAATCTGCACAGGCGTCCGCCAGACTAGAATTGGCAGGTAAATATTAATTAAAACTAAATAATTATTTAATATTTACGTTAGAAATACACGCTGATTGCAAATTGTAGAATTGGAAAAATGTAAGGAATCCGAATCGTGTGGCAGAATTATTTATTAGCGGGTGAAATAATATTGTTCGAATTTTACATCCATCTCATGCAGCTTTCGCCGAGTGGATAATTACCACAAAAATTAGCACGCGAAACTAATTATTGCGCTCTTCGTAAGACAACCATTTCCATTTAAACGTACAGCCTCCTTCGATCTGTTAGATATAATTATTCGTGATTAGTAGTAAAAATGGATTTGAGAGCGTTGAAAGGCACACAAAAGTTATCATGTTTATTCATATTCATGTACCTACATAAAACGGCGGTTTTATCGTAACTTTTCCAAAACTGATGAGATTTGAAATGGAAACGGTTACTCTCTCGTACCCAACAGTATTATTTCACTTGTTAAATCTGCTACTCATTACTGGAAATTAAAACATATCAGTCTCATGAGTTAATGAAGTCTACATGTTAGAATAGTCACAATCTCGAGTTACGTAAAGCTGTGCAAGGACTCGGTATCCGGTGGGGACAAATACTTTTATAAGACAGTGTAACTTTCTCTCACACTTGTAGACGCGTCACCAAGACTGATTTACGGCTTCATCGAGCAAACCTTAGCCCCGGGACCCTCAGTGTCCCTCCGTTGTGCTTTCAGTGGCTGGCCAGCTCCAAAGGTCTCCTGGCTCCTCGACAACTGGCCAATTTCCCCTTCACATCATGACACCAGACTACTAGTGGGCGACCACATGACGTCACACGGACACCTTATTGGTTATCTGAACATTAGTGAGACGCGTGTGGAAGACGGGGGATTATATTCCTGCAAAGGGACCAATCGCAATGGATCAGTGTTGCATTCAGCCAGACTCAATATTTACGGACCAGCGTGGATCAGATTGGTGCCACCCGTGGTCGCCATAAGCTCAGAGCACCTTACAGTCAATTGTCCTATTACAGGATGGCCCATTTCGTTTTCCGGCATTGTTTGGGAGAAAGACGGGAAAAAGCTGCCGTTAAATCAGAGACAGCGTGTGGCTTCCAACGGAACATTAATCATTTCTCTGGTGGACAAATCAGACTCGGGATCGTATTGGTGTTCAATAATGAACTCGCAGGGTCGCACTGTACGGAGAGAGATTCAAGTCAATGTTGTGGGTAAGTTGACGATATTCGAGAGGAAAAAATAACAAAAAATCTTTTTGGGTGAAAATATTTCAATATGAGGCATTGTAGGTTAATCCACAGAGGAGAAAAATAATGTTATAAACTGACCGGTGAAAGTTATAGGTTTTCCAAAATAATGCAAAAATTTATTGCAAAAAAATTATGACAGCGCCACTGAGAATCACTCTAGTTCCGGAGAGCAGTCAGGTCGTGGAGGGCGACAGACTGACACTTGTATGCACAATAAGCTCGGGCGATACACCTTTGGAAATTAAATGGTCAATGATCCCGGCCTCTTGGCGTTCTGCAAGTAGTTTTAGCAGTAGTGACAGCACTGGTTCCACTGGTGTAAGTTCTGGAATTGGCGAAAGTGGGAATGATGCTTTCAGCGTAGTAAAAACGGACCCGTACACGAGTCTTTTGAAAATTGAGAGGGTTACGGAGACACATGCAGGCCGCTATTTTTGTGACGCCTCGTCAGCCGCTGGCCGGATTTTTCGCAGTCATGTTCTCACTGTTTTTGGTACGAGGCGTTGATTTTTTAATTTTTTTATAAAGCACCATTTTTATACCAATTAACACGCAGTAAATTTTTTTTTCAAGTTTTACTTTGTTTAGAAATAGATGAGAATAATTTTTGAATGCTCTTCTAAATATCTATCTAATTATCTATCATCATTTTTGGTTCTTACTGGAAAAAAAATATTTTCATTAGATTTTATTTATGAGACCAGAATTGACGAATTAGCATTTTGAACCGTTAGTTTTATCAGTGTGCTTTCAATAATTAATTAATTCAAAATTTGTTGTATCGCTCCGTGTTCGACAGTTTTCCTAATTAAATTGCGCCTGAATACATTGGCTGTAAGTTGATTTCTTTTATTCTTACAAGGAAACCTCAATAAGCAAAATCCAACTTATTCAACCACTAATTCCGTATCTGAATGTTAGATTAGGCACAATCATCAATTAATTCCAAATTCAACGTCAAAGTCTGTCAATAGCACCAAATCAATTTTTTTTTATTTTCTTGGTACGTATCGACTTTGGCGATTTTTTTACATGTCGGGTTGAAGTTGGGTTAGTTTGGTTGCAAATTGCTTTTTTCAAGCTACAAAATTTAGCTTTCGAGGTTCCCTTGTGAGAATGGTGTTGACTTGACCGGTTATGTTATGAAAGATTACCCCGTTTTTGATTGCTCGTCGCTTTCGGTATGGTATAATAATGCATAATTATTCTAAAAGTTTCAAGTATTTTGGTAAGTTGTTGGATATGACAATTATTGACAATTCCCATAATTAATTTCAAAATGTGTAGAATTCGGAGTTTTGCCATGATAAGCATTATGAAAGACATTATTATTATTACTACTGGATTTTCCAACCTTGAGGTTTGTGCAATGTGTGCAATTCCCTTATGAGTATAATATAAAACATTAATTGTGTTTAGAATTCGTATCCTTTATGAACTGATGAGAAAATGTACGAAGTAAAAAGTAACCCAATTTAAATATTGCTTTGGATGATATTTGCAAGTCGTGATTGTTGGTTGTTTGTGTCGAATGCCAAAATAATTAAGTAAATACCGGAATGCTCTACTTTTCTCGTTAAGTTGGTTTGGTAAAGAAATATTAAATCAGGCGTTCAAAAATATTTACCTAACCCTAAATTACCTGTGCAGACTTTCACCATTATAATATTTTATACAAAATTGTTCCGAGAGTGTTCAAAGGTTCAATCGGACAAAATGGTCAGAATCGGTTAAGTGGGGTGTAATCATAAGAAGGTTTATTAAATTATAATTATTTCAGTAATTGACTAGGTTAGTGAGATTATTTTATTTTTAGTTAGAAATTATATTTTTGTAATAAAAAACTCTTGGGGATTTTCCCCGTCATGTCAGTGTCACCAAAGATAGAACCCTTCTCGTTCCAAGAGGGCCTCCGCGAAAACATGATGACGCGCCTGATGTGCGGCGTTTCTCAGGGGGATTTGCCCATAAAGTTTACCTGGTACAAAGATTCCGAAGAACTGATAAAAGATCAGTCGACAAATCGCTGGACAAGCCAGATCGAGATTTCCAACCTTGACCCTTACTCAACCCTCCTCCGATTTTCCTCACTGTCCGCTGAGCACACGGGGACGTACACCTGTATCGCTTCGAATCCCGCATCCCAAACCTATTTCTCTGCCAAGCTCGAAGTGCAAGGTAAGCAACAGGAAAAAAATATCCAGATTTTCAAAAAGTGAAAAATAAAAGTTGCGTATCATATCAAAAAAATAACCAGCAATTCACTATCAAATAGCTTAGATTTAAAATAACGTTTTTAATATTTCAACTTTGTAAGTGCTTTCAATATGTAATTAATTCAAATCTACACACTGTAGTGTGTCATTCAATATTAATTAGTTCCATTTCACTTCTACAAAATCACATTCAAAATCACAATTATATCAAATAGATAATTAGTATTAATTTTTAAAATTATAATTGTAACTTGTATCTTTGTCTAATCTAAATTTTATCTAATTGAATTTAAATATTTTATATTCAATATCTACATCATTATACATCTAAAAAGCCTCACTTTTTACTTTTTTTTCTTATTAAAATTTTCTCTTTTTTCCTTCTTCTTCACTTCACTGACCTAATCGAAAAAAGTATTCTTAATCTTTAAATTACTTCGGGGTTTTGCATCTCCGACGTTTTTTGAATTTTGAGTCGCGATGCTGGCCTATTGACGGTGAACTTTTGAAACATGAAAAACGCCGGTTATTTTTTCTAGCCACAATTTCACTTCTTAATAGAGTATTTAGAAATGGTGTTGGGAAAACATGTATTGATGTCAAAAGTAGAATTATAGTAGCTTAACTTACCCACATAAACGAACGATGATGTGTAGATCGGATACCAAAAACTGTATTTTACGACATCCACATTAAATATGAAAGCTGCTGTATTTTTAAATTCTTTTGAAATTTGCATGCCTCAACTTTCAAGTCGCCGAGCTAAAAAAAAAGTCGGAAAGAACGAAAACTGCATTTTTTCCAAAACAAAGTATCATTTCCATAATCGACTAAACTTACTTGAACTCACTGCTTACTTATTTACATACTACTAGAACAGAACTAAATTTTTTTATAGAATTTTGAAGTTCTGTAACCTGACCTATAAAAAAACTTTACAATGGTATTTATGTATGCCCTTTGTTATGTTGCGGCACATTTCCCATGCAAATTTAATAAACTCACTTGAAAACCGACCCGACCGCCTTTTTTGGTATTCCAGGAATTCCCACCACTAGGGACTACTTTAACCCATTGCCAATGCAATTCTAGTAAACGATACTTTGAGCATTAAATTGAATTGACTTGAATTGAATTGAATGCATGCCGCATACTCGTTGATGCCTGGCACATACCTACATTTTTACTACTACATAGCAAAGACTAAACGCCAATGCCTATGCCCATCATCGCCAATTTTTACCAAGCTATTCTAAAACTTCCTATAAATTTTTCACCCATTTTCACTAGAATAAATTTTTTTACGTAAATGTGGAAAAAGGCAGATGTCTATTTTCCGCAAAACTGCCAACATAAAAAACAAAAACTGTGAAATTACATAGTTTTTGCCGAAGTTAAACTTTTATAAATACATTCCCATTGACTGCCTTTTTTTAAAGTCTTTTTCGCAATATTGCGGACTGGTTTTAATTGTGTTTGGTAATTGTTAACCATAAGCAATTCAAACACTTTTTTTAAAAAGCACATTTAATTTTTTTTGCGAAAATAATTTTGCCACTTTTGGACACCGTTTGTCAATAAATTCCATTTTGCCCTGTAATTTTTTTAATCCAAGGTAGTTGTTTCTGATTGAATTATACTATGAATTTTCCTCTCATTATGTAACCTTGCTGCTGTGACTGTTCTGCTTTCACATTTTACTAAAGCGAGGAGTTGTTAATATTTACAAATTGTACTTTGCTCCATTCTCTTGTTGCATGTAGTTTTTCTGCTTGTGATTCGCTCGATGAAATAAAAATGCATTTTTGAAAATATATTGTGAATGAACGCTTCTAAATGTTTGTCTAATGTAAGTATGTAATGTTGTTTGTCACGCTTTTGAAGAGATTTTACCGGATTGTTTACAGAAACAAAAATCATTTTAATACTTGACAAAAATTAAAGTTTTATATGAGAATGTTTGAGATTATGCGTATTAAATGAAATGTGTATTTCCAGCATTATATTAAATTATTCATTCATTATTCTGCATTTTTGTACTCAAATTATTCCAATGTTTATATTTGTATTTATCTTCTTTATTACTTTATTACTTTTGTCTATTTTTGCTTCATTCTTTTAATTCATCAGACGAATAGAAAATTTGAATTAGCAAAAATTTCTAAATGTTGTCAATTTTCGCTTCATTTTCCGTTACTGACGATTTTACTGGTACAGTCGCCCCAAAATGGGTTAGTGAGCCACAAGACAAAAACGTTTCACGGGGAAGTGAAAGTCAGTTTGAATGTGTGGGTCATGGAATACCACCTCCACGCGCTACCTGGTCCAAGTTCACAGGTTCGTTTCCTATGTAATTCTATCACTAACAAAATAAAACACTCTAAAACTTCTTTTTATAAATTGAATATTTCAAATAAGGTGATACAAATGACCCACAATGGAAACCAATCGACAAAATTTGGCAGTCGCCAATGGGCATTAGCAATTCCAACGGCTCGCTTATTTTCTCCTTTGTTGAGGAGTCGCACGAGGGGAAATACATGTGTACTGTGGCAAATGGAATTGGCACAGGTTTATCAAAGGTCGTTCATCTGCATGTTAATGGTACTAGATAATAAATTTGCAATTTTATGAAAAACAAATATAATTAACAAAGTTCCAATTAAAAATCCAAAAAAATCCGCCTCCGTAGTGGAACCTTATTTTCTCGGTAGTGATAGTCAAACGGTGAGTCTCACGCTGGGGAAAACTCACGAAGTGAACTGTGAAGCTGCGTCGTCGTCCCCAGTCGAAATTACGTGGTCAAAGAGCAGCTCGCACACCAATGCTTTCACCAACGTGGCTGCGAACAGGTTTGAGCTACAAAACCTCAAAATCAAATTTCCAATTTTCTGCCTCATTCCTCATCTAAATGTTAATTTTGCAGAATTCACACAATAGTAGAGAGCGAGGAGAGAAAATCTAGATCAACTTTGGTAATAAAAGATATACGTAGTGATGACTCTGGCTTGTACCAGTGCACAGCTTTCAATCAGCTTGGAAAAGTTACCAGGACCTATCGCCTCATTGTCGAGGAGCCACCCGCGCCTCCCCTGAATCTCCGACTTTTCCGAGGCCAACAGCCCGAAGCTTCGCGTGTCTATCTTGAGTGGGATGCTCCACATGAAATGTCAGCAATACTATCACACGACCATCACGACCCGGGAGATTTCGCAACATCAACGGCAGCAGCGACGTCTTCAATTTCAGCGACTTCCATAACATTTCCAGAGACATCTCAAATTCTCTCTGCAGCAGCTGCTGCTGGATCATCGCAGATTATTCGGTATGTCCTAGAGTTCTATGAAGAAGGATCTGACGAATCTGACATTAGCAAAAACAACGACAAAACGAAATCTTTCACCAAGAGGATTGAGATATCCGGTGAAAAGACCGAGGTAAAAGTCGACAATCTCAATCCAGCTGCCGTCTACTTGTTTCGTGTCCGGGCCATCAACTCTGCGGGAAGTGGACCACCGTCGGCGCACCTCGTCGTGAGAACTGCAAATGTTCCACCGTCAGTTATCACCGGGAAATGTTCGAGCATCGGCTTTGTCCTCTTGGAACACAATACAAATCTCATGGAGCCCCATTCCTAGGGAAATGACATATGGAAGAGTTTTGGCGTACCGGGTCGTAGTTGGCACTAATGTGTACGTCTTTATTACATTTGTGATTCAAATTGAAAAATGTTTGCAGATTTTCAGAAAAGGAAATGATTTTATTCTTTATTAAGATCCGAGTTTGGGAAATCCCATGTGATACTGGTTCCAAGTGCCAGTGCATTTCGAGGAGGTAATGTGACTAACGACTGCTGCCACTCGGTTGTACGTGGTCTCAAAGCTTACACGCATTACGAAGTGAAAGTCGCCGCTATAAATGTGGCCGGTGTTGGTCCACTCTCTGCGCCTTTCATTGTTAAAACGGCTGAAGCAGCTCCAACGTCCCCACCAAGAAATGCACAGTGCTCGAGCTTAACTTCGCACAGTATTCAAATAAGCTGGCAAACTCCGCTAGAAGCAAATGGTCCTGTTACGGGGTACAAAGTGAGCTTTTACCCTTTAACGACTTCAACGTTGTTAACTGGAATTAGTGAGAGTGAGCACTAAACTCATTAGCAGATTAGAAATGCCGGGAGTTTGAACTATGTAAATTGAAATGGACAGTAAATTTTAATTTTGGAAACAATCATTTCCAGGAATTGGCGAAATTCACCGAACTTCAGGATTGAGCTCTGTAATCGGTGGTTTACAGCCCGCGACAAACTACAGCTTCCAAATCAGCCCGTTGAATATTGCTGGCGAGGGACGTGATTGGCTCACAATTTTTTGCAAGACTGCCGAAGACAGTGAGCCACTAATAAGATGCATATAAATAAAACATTTTAAAACAATTTTTAAAAGTTTAATTTTTACTTTCATAAACAATTTAAAAAACAGTTCCATCACCACCAACAAACATTTTGGGCTTTGCTAGCAGCGAGTCTTCCGTTTTCATTACTTGGCTACATCCCAGAAAGTCGAATGGTGCACTCACCCATCATACCGTTTACTACAGGTTCAATTTCAAAATGCTTTCCCCACTTTCACCTTGTTTTTTGCCAATTTTCATTTTGCTTTT
>VYYJ01003739.1:0-15571 GCA_021029165.1 Cyphoderus albinus
TCAGAACAAGTGTTGGGAGTTCGAGAATTCAACTGCAATTTTAATTTCATACTCCAAGGTCCACCTCGTTTTTTATTACTGTTTACTCGAGCAACCACCACTACAATTGGCGAACCTATTTTCGGGCTTCAAGAGAAACCCGGGATCGAACTGGAATCTGCGTTCAGTTTTGTAAATTTCCATTTCAAGTTTCAGTTTTTTAAAGTCAAATTTTCAAGTTTTTCGCATTGTCAAGCAATTTTACAAGTCAAGTCAAAGTATTTATCATTTCATTACATAGTCATTTTCAATAGTGTATTGCAGTTCTGATTTAAAATATCCCAACAGACTTAGGTATATAAAAGTAAAAATTCAATATTTATTGTAATTTAAAATTTAGAGCTTAGCGAGTGGTACCAGTTTGAAGCTAATATTATACACTACTCAAAAAATATTGTCTAAACCGAGTCGCAAACGGGCGAAGTATAGTAATTATATAAAACTTTATTATAGAAATTGAGGTCATTATATAAGGTATAAGGTATTTGAAAAAGTCTCCACTGTCATCTTTCTTTGTTTCTCTGTTCTTCACTTTTGCTTTGCTTCGCACTGTTCTATGCTTTGTCATAACGGTCACAAAAAGAACCATTGTAAGTAAAACCAGAAAAAACCAAACCAAACAGAAGCGATCAGTAGTTTTCCAATGGTATTTTTTAGAGATTAGAAAGTTGACCGGTGCATAGATATTCACATTCATGAATTGGGTTCATTGTTCTCGTATTCAAGCTAATAGTTGGTTCTTCGACTTTGTCTTACAATCCAGAAATTGGAGAGGAACTTCATTGCAAAACAGATTACAATTAAATGAGGTCGCACCAAACACAATTTTCGTACCATTTATTCAAATAGAAAGAATTTACAGCTCTTGGCTGGACCAATATCACGCGTTCTCATTTTCAGACGAAGAAGCTATTCAACAATATTACAATAGCCTTCCATATTGCAGGGACGAGTATCTGTACAGTACTTTACTACCAAATAGACGTGTGCGAGTACTAAAAACGTCACGTATTGTCATATATTGCCTTCCACAAGCTAATGAGAGACTGACTTGGAGAAGCATAGGTTAATGTCTGGGCACAGGGTCACTCGAAGTCATAGTGATTCGTCTGCTCATTGTCATTTAGACACTTTACATAGAAAGGTAGTTTTAGTACCAGGCTCAATGAATTCACCAAGAAATAGAGCCCCTATTCAAGGTACATCTGCACAATTGAATAGCATGGCACAGAACGCGGAAATAGTTGAGGATGTTTTCGTTCAAACTGAAGGTTCAAATACTGAAAATATTCAGAGCAGAAGGTCAAGGCAAAGTGAGCATGATGCATCTCAGGCACTTTTCAATCCTCATCGAAACGAAAGCAATTTTGGAGCTAATGCCATTCCTCTGCAGGGTAACGAAATCACGCGAACTCCACTCTCACGAAACACTGAAAGTCGCGCCTCTCGTAACAATAATTGTAGCAACAATATAGCACAGGCTGCTTCGTCGTCAGTGGCAAATAATGAGAGCAGTTTGGCTTCGTTTCCACATAACGCGGGAAACTTTCTTTCTCATATCAATCCAAACAGTAATAATAATGCACTTGCAGTACCGTCGGCGGTTTCTCAAGAGAGCGTCTCAGCTCCAATTGCACGTAATGCTGCCATTTCGCATGATAATCAGCACAGTGTAAACAATGCAGTTGCTTCGTCGTCCTCAGTGACAAATCACGAGAATATTATGGCTCCACCATCTCGTAATGCTGAAAGTAATCTTTCACACAACAATCTACGCAGCAATAACAATGGGTCTGGAGCATTGTTATTTTCAAATGCACATCAAGCGAGCATTTCGCCACCACTTTCACAAAACGTAGTAGGTACTTTTCCACATAACAACCGACAAAATAGTAATAATGCTACTGCAGTAGTATCATCAGGCTCTCTTCATGTTGAAAGAAATGCAATTTCCGCTCCGGCCGTTTTTCACAATGAGGTCAGATTTGCTGACCGAAGTGAACAAACATTACATGAGAATAGAGGTAGAAATTCTGGTCAAGGGCAACAACAAGCTTCGCGAGGTCATGTAGACCGAAGTCGTTCACGCAATAGAATGCATCATGGTGGTATAACATATCACAATAGAAATAATAGATCTCATATTTCAAACCCAGAATTTTATGGCCACAGCAGGCATGTGCAAGCGAATGTGCATATACCCATCCACAATGATAATTACAGAAATGAAGCTGCTTCAGCACCACCATTTGATAATTGGAGAAGCAGAAGCACGCGAGTAGAACCGCAATTTAATTCACCATACGGTCATGCATATGAGAATGATAGATACAATGAGCCTTTTCCATTGTCTTTTACCCCGCCATTTCCTAATGGATATTTTAACATGGCAGGTAATGCTTTTGATTACTACAGAGATCCAATGCAATTCTCTGTCAATTCTCAAGGCTTGGCAAATAGGCATTATATTAAAAACTTAGAGCCACCAAAATTTAAAGGTCGACATGACCATAAAACTCCATATGAATTTCTTGAGTTACTCGAACAATACAGAACTACATTGAGAATTTGCGATTCTGAAGTATTAAATAGTCTTCTTCCATGCATTTTATTAGAGGATGCGAACGAATGGTTCCAAAATGAAATGCGTTTGGTTCCAATTAGGGACTTGGATGAATTTCGCCGTCGATTCCGACGAGCATATCAAACCTTCGATTACGAAGAAAAATTAAAAGCTGAGTTAGAGAAGAGGACTCAAGACATAGATGAGCCTTTAACGGAATTTATTCGCAAAATTGCTGGATACTACAGGCGATTGAATAAAAATATTCAAAATGACGAGTTCATTTCACGAATTGTAAGGCATTTGAATCCAGACTGTTCGAATTACTTCAGGGATCTTTCTCGTATTCAAACTATTCCTGAATTGAAGTCTCAAGCAGAGAACATAGACGAATTAATTGCTAGAAAGAAGGCTTATAGAAGGCCACAATACTACAGTACTGTTGAGCCTTCATTAGTTCCATGTCGTAGTGACAATTTCATATCACGATCAAGGTCACCAAGCCTTTGGAGAAATGATTCATATAATAATCGTGTTAGTAATTACGAGAGAGATTCACAAAGGGGAAATTATCGTAATGACATGATGGATTACAGTGGCAATTCTTTAAATCGATCAGATAGCCCGTACTCATCTCGAAAAGTTTCTTTTGATACTGATAGAAACCAGCATCATTTTTATCGAGATCAATCACCAGTTTCTCATTATGCATCTCATGGGCAAGCTGATTTGTCAAAATACGACTATTCACAGGGTGATCATGATCAAGGTAGACAGTCTAGTCGTTCATATCAAAATGACAACCAAAATGAAACAAGAGAACGATCACCAGTTCATTTCCGCAATTCTCAGCCAGAACCAAGGTCAAGTTTTCATGATTCAAATCGTGATAATGTGACATTTAGGTCCAACCATGACCAATCAAATGAATCACAAAACAATCAGAAATCAGTTACGCCACCACGTAATTTAAATAATAATTATCGTTCACGTTCACCATCACCCGCAACAGAAAACAGAAATATGCCAAGGTCAAGGTCTCCTTCAATGAATGGACAAAATAGTAATGATGTGAAGCCAATTGAATGCTTTAGATGCGGTGGTTCCCACATGCTGCGAAATTGTCCAAACCGTAATCAAATTTCGGGAAACGACCAGCGCCCACGTCTCCCTCAGTAATTAATAATTCCGACGTGGGCGAATTATATGAATCTCTTCAAATTGCAAGTATTGATGAGAAGCCTTGCGTGAATTTACATATGTTAGGTACCGTTTTTCCTGCATTAATTGATACAGGTACAGGGATGAGTATTATTGGAGATAAAGTTATTGAAAAAATAAAAGATCTCAACCTCAAAATGTTTAAAGAAAAGCGGCAAATTAAAGCGCTTTGCGGTATAACCGAATCGCTCTCTGCGGTTGAAATTGAAGTCGAGCTGAAAGATGGTTTCAAATCAAGGCACAAATTTGCAATAGTGACAGGTTTGCTTGATTACGTCTTAGTTGGAAGAGACATAATAAAACGTGAACAAATTGGTATTTTTCTTCATACCGGTTGCATCACCGTCAAACAAAAAGTGCAAATTCCATTCATATATTTTAATGGCAACTTTACAAAACACTCGTCAGGTGCAATAGCACAGAACGGAAGTAATGAAATAAGTCACCAGAAAGTAGATGGCTTTTTATTGGAGCTGGAGCGTGAAGAACCAGACAAATCTCAAGATTTAGAATGTTTAGTTTCATACGCTGAAGACGACGAATTCAAGGAACTAGAAACGAAAGAAGAAGAAGATATGGAAAATCTGTTTCCAGACATGGAAGATTTTATTCTTGTCCCTGTGGAATTAGAAGAGGAAAAGAAAGAAAAATTAAGAAACGTCTTTTCTTCAGTCTTACACATATTTACTAATAAACCTGGCTTATGTACTAGGGTTACTCATAAAATTGAGACAAAGGATCATATTCCATTAAAGTCCAAGTACATTCCAGTCTCGCCTCAGCTCAGACCCATTTTCACTGACATGATAAATAAGATGTTGGAAAATGGTGTAATTGAACGAAGTTATTCGGAATGGTCAAGTCACCCTTTCATAATTAAAAAGCCAAATGGCAAGTTTAGGTTTGTTGTTAATTACAAACCACTGAACAAAATTCTGAAAATCCCAGCATATCCGATGCCAAACATTGAAACAATTTTAAGCTGTCTTGGGAAAAGTAAATATATAAGTACAGCAGATTTAACGGATGCATTTTTTCAATTGTCAATAGATGAAAAAGATAGGGAGAAAACAGCATTTCGTTGTCATATGGGTAATTTCCATTTCAAAACGTCACCTCAAGGACTAGCATCAAGTCCAGCTTACTTTCAGTTTGCAATGGATACACTGTTGCAAGACATACTATATGATTACACTTTTGCATTTTTCGACGACAACATCACATTTTCGGAAGATTTTGATTTGCATTGTGAGCATTTGGCAGAGGTGTTTAGAAGATTCGCCGAAGATGGGTGGACATTTTCACCTCATAAGCTACAGCTTTGCAAGCGTAGGTTAAAGTTTTTAGGTTTCGTAATTATTCCAGGAGAAAAGTGTAGAATCGAACCTGACCCTGCTAAAGTCGACAAGATACGGAACTTTCCAGTTCCTAAAAATGTAACAGGTGTGAGAAGTTTTCTGGGAGCAATGCTATTTTATAGAAGATTTATTAAAGATTTTGCATTGAACGCTGCACCTCTTTACAAATTAACATCCACTAAAACGGAATTTATTTGGTCTGAAGAATGCCAGAAAGGATTCGACGATTTAAAAAACAAATTAGCGAACTTTACCGAGATTTATTTACCTGATTTGAGTAGAGAGTTCATAATCACTACTGATGCAAGTAAACTCGCTGTCAGTGGAATACTTTCACAAGAGCGTGATGGAATTCGATATCCCGTTTACTTTGCTAGCAAGGTGCTTGATGAGAGGGAGTGTAATTTTAGTAGTACAGAGCTAGAATTATTTGCTATAATTTTTGCTGTACGCAAATTTACACCTTACATATTTCTTTCTCATTTCACATTAGAGTGTGATCATCGAGCAATCAGTTTCTTAAATACACTCAAACAATCGTCGGGCAGACTAGCTCGGTGGTATATGTTTATGCAGGCATATAATTTCACGGTTAAATACAAACCGGGTAACAGTCCAGCAATAAAAGTAGCTGATTGTTTGTCTCGTGTGGAATCGCTCATCTTTGAGCCATCAGATCCAATCGACAAAGATTTGATAGTGAAAGAGCAAGATAATGATCCGTTGTTGCATAAAATTAAAACTTTTCTTTTAGGACAATACAGTCTGTCTGAGCCAGATGCTGAGAGAATTAAGAAGTTTTCTGAGAAAGCAATTTTAATAAGAAACGGATTATTACTACGTTACGTAGGGCCCAAAAATAAAATATGGGAAAGTTCTGAAAATTGTTACAGAATATGGATACCAGAGTCCATGAGCGATCGAATTATTTCTATCTTCCATGACGAAGATATTCATGCTCATTTAGGTCGTAGGCGTACATATGCAAAATTGGAGCAAAGGGTATGGTGGCGTAGAATGTCACGAGACGTTGACAAATACGTTTCACGTTGCGTGAAATGCGTCCAAGCCAAAACCCCAAAAATCATTCACGTTCCCTTAAGAAGCTTGAGCTCAGAAGTGGTTTGGCATACACTAAATATAGACTTGATGGGTGGCTATTGCAAATCACCTCGTCAAAACAAATATATCTGTGTGATTGTTGATAACTTTACTCGTTTCTGCAAAATATTCCCAATGCGAGAAGCTACAACTAAGAAGTTGGTTGAAATTCTGCAGGACGTTTTCACCACTTTTGGTTATCCAAAATATATTGTGTCTGATAATGCCACAATTTTCACATCAAAACTTTACACAGAATGGACTACTTTAATGGGCATAAAGCCTTATTACATTCCGCCTTATCGCCCATGTGCAAATACATGCGAGAGATATAACTCCACAATAAAGCAAATGATCAAAGCTTTGATGACAAAGAATAATGACTGGGATAGGTGTCTTAAGGAAATAGAATTTGCAGTAAACACTGCAGTTAACACTTCCACCAATTTTACACCTGCATATTTAATGTTCGGAAGGGAACTTTACTGTGACTTCGATAATAGATGCGATATCACTCTGTCTCATATTAAAGAAACGAACAATATGAAAGAGCGAATGAAAATGGTACATGACATTGCATATGAAAATGCTGAAGAGTCAAAAGAGTTTTCATTGAAGAAGCAAAATAAAAAGGCAAAACATAGGACATATGAAATTGGTGATATTGTCTGGATGAAGACTCATAATTTGTCCAGTGCCGACAAAGGCATCACAGCTTCGTTGACTCATGTAGTAGAAGGTCCATATAAAATCATTGAAAAAGTGTCAGATTACATTTATAATCTTCGTCATGAAGAGACAGCCCAAGTGGCAAACAAAATACACATTGATGAGTTAATTACTTGTAATGCTTGATTTAACTAAAATGAAATCATATCATGTCATTCTCATATTTTGAGGCACGAGGTATTAAAAACTAAAGTGTTACCGTTATACTCCACGAGCGAGGACGCTCGAAAAACATCCCCGGGGTGGTAGGGAGTTATGCTGGTACAGCATGTACGACTTTAACGAATATTGTAGAGTTCGCTTCACTCCACAAAAAAGAAGCAAAGTACAATTTGAACGTGCGTTGGTTCTTTGATTGGTGGATATCATATTTAAGGAAAAATACATTTTATGCATTTTACTCTCAAGTTCTCTGAGAGTATTGTATTCATTCAGGATAACAAAAATCATATAAGTAAATCTCCAGTAGCATTACATGCAGGCAAGCTAAGCATATTCACTTAACGTCTTTGCTGGAGTCTCTGACCCCATTTTGAGAACGAAGCGTCAGCCAGAAGAAGCTAGTTCTGCGCATCAGGCAAACCAAGCTCCAGTTGATAGCTGAATTTTGTACCGATCAGAAGTGATATTTTTTCTCTCCGTGTAATCATCAAAAATGAGTAAGTCATTTCAAGAGAACAATTTATTTAAGAGAATATTGAAAGAATTATTTGAAGTGTAAAGTGAAGTAGTGAACCAGTCGATTTCAAANAGTCGATTTCAAAATTCTAATTAGAAGATTTGTTTATTTAGTTTATTTATAGTTACGAGCAGTTTCTTTCTTCAGGGAAGAAAGAAATCCCATTCCCTTGTTTAAGGGGTAAGTCATATTAATTAAAAGCATATAAATTCATTTGGTATTAACATGATCGCCGTAGCTATTGAACTACATAAATATTAATTAGAAATGGTTACTTCTGTTGGTTTATTAAGTTCCTGGTTTACCCGGAAATGGCCTGGTTTTACACTGGTTAATCGTTGGAGGTTCTCACGACCGTTTTGGCATCTGTAATGTGATTCACTCATCCATTTCCTGCCATTGTCTTGAAGCATTCTTCTTCCTCCTTCCGGCTCAAGCCGCATTCTTCCCATTTCGACACTTCATGTCCACTCCTCATCTCAACAACTAAATTCTACCTTTCTGAAACTGCTTCAGACTGTAAGATAAAACTTTACAATTTTATTTCCGTCTTTCTCTTCTTTTCTTCTTGGAGACTCTCGCCAGGTTGAATAGTTAAAACTACTAAGAGTACAATTCAGATTTCAATTTTACTTTTACAATTTCTACAACTTTAATAGTTATATCAAGTATCATCCTCTTGATCTTGATTGAGAATTCCTTTTGTAATATTTTCGATTATCAATTTTAGCAAGAGTCATCTTCTTGGCCTTGATTAAGAATTTATAGAGATTTTAATATTCAAATTCAACTAAGGATTAGTAATTAAGTATTTAGTAATTAAGATTAATTAAGATAGGATAAGATTTAAGCAATTATCTTCTCCCGGGAGTATATAAGTATTTTAAGCAATTTTAAGCTTTGTTTTAAGCGTATTTTCTTTCCTTAAGCTATAAAAAGCAATATAAGCATTATAAGCGTATTTTACGATAAAAATTCCAATATTAATTTCAATTTACATGAGTTCACAACAATTTGATTTAATAAACTATTGTTTCAGTTAGCAAATATTATTGTATTTCGTTTTCTTAATTTACATGAGTTCACGACAATTTGATTTAATAAACTATTGTTTCAGTTAGCAAAATATTATTGTATTCCGTTTTCTTCATTGTTGGGGCATTTTAAATCGAATCAGAACAAGTGTTGGGAGTTCGAGTATTCAACTGCAATTTTAATTTCATACTCCAAGGTCCACCTCGTATTTATTACTGTTTACTCGAGCAACCACCACTACACTTTATAACATTAACAAAGACACCATTACAAGCACCAATAACACGTGAAGTGTTTACACATCTTTTATTTTATTTACGCGGCAATTGCTTCGATTTTTGCACAGGCGGCGTCGGGGTTTACTTAAAAACAAACATTTAACTTTGATATTTTAAAATTCCTTAACAGATTTAAAAAGCAGACTAAAATCAATTTTATTTTGTCAAAACTGCAGACAATCTATTCACTTTGGAATGAAACACTAAACTAGAGTTGACTGTTTAATTTATTTCGCACTAATTAACATATTTGAGTTAAGTTTTTGAATTATTTAATTGAATTTAACTGATTTGTATTGTAGTTTGATTATTTATTGAAAATATTTTATTTGTACATGGATTTGGTCGAACAAGTGTCGCATCAGCCTTTTCCTTCACCAGAATTCATTCATTCGCGCTGTAAAAATATTCTAAAATGTGTACCGTACCTAATTTCTCAAAAGTAATTAATTAAGGGGGTGTAGTGTAGCTTGCAAAAAAGCTAGGAGTACAATCTTTTAGTTACAAACGGTCGTCTTTAAAGAAATTAATGCAAAAACTACAATTTGGAGATTGAAATTTTGAGAAGCTTCACATAAGCTCCGGTTGAGTTTCTACCTTCACCAAAAATATCCGAGGTCGTGACCTGGTCTTGATTTTGAAAAAAACTAAGTAGTTTTTAAGATAAATTTAAGTTTGGACCCCTTTTCTGTTTTTGAGTATGCTGATTCGAATACTCAACGGATTTTGATAAGTGAGGTGTCAAAAAGCCGACTAGTTGTAAAAAAGGATACTATTAGATAGGGAATACACCTTAAATAACTTTATTTAAATGGCCAATTAAAATTTTAATTGTCAATTAAATAAACTTAATGAAGATGTACTTAATGAAGAGTCCAAAAATAAAATTGTCCCGAAAACTACGTAGTTTTTTAATAACGATAATTATGGACAATTACATAATTGAAATCATGTTAGAAATTAAAAAATGCTTCTTACTCAACATCTCAGGTCATCTCTTATCGGAGGCGGTACTTTTCATAAAGAAAAACAAAAAATTCAAGTGAGTACAGATGAAAAAGATGTTTTTATTGTTAATTCACAATAATTAATAGAAGGTGAAGCGATCGTTTGCTGCAAAATTGAAAGAAAGAATTTATGATTACGTAGTTCAACCAATGCAACTAGCATTGGTGAGATTGGCATTCTTCGGTTGCGGACGTGAAAGGCAAAAGTATAGAGATCACCCATTCCCGCAAAGATACTGGGCAGAATGACTAAAACATCGCACGGTCCGGAATGAGTGGATGAATAAAGTAAAATGAAACCAGGTTATAAACTTCTTCTTTATCAAAATCAGAAAAGCGCAATAACTTTTTAATAATTAACATGGATCTGTAATTTGACTTATTCCTACAATTATAATTATATTGGTTGAATAATCATATACAAATTGCGGTAGTATAACTTCTCGAATGATTTTCTGATTTCACTCTTCTTACGGCTCAAAATAATTTCATGAAGATTTGTATTATAGTACCAAGTTATTTTGGACAAAACTGAGAAGCTTTTATTATTTAGCGTTGAATAATGTCATAGATTATTGTATGGACGTTGGTTTGAACAACACCACTATGTGTTTAGTATTTAATTATACCGCAAATAACTTCAAATACTGTTTTGTGGTGTTCATTTGTTACTAACGAATTGTTAATACGGTACGTTAATTAAATTTTCAGTTAATCCAGTTTTTCTGCGTACAGGAATTTATTATCTGGGACAATTAATGGAATCTTTATTTTAATATTAATGTGAAAGACGTTGCAATTACAGCTCAAGCAAGTCCAGGTCGTACTTCAACATCTCAATTTCTAGCTAATAATTCATTGTATCTTATATCAAATGTTTAGTAAGTATTATTTACTTCTCAATAATTCAAAGAGCACTGAAAATTCTGGAAAGTAAAGTTAAAGTAAACAATCACGTTTTAAATTACATTTACATACTCATATTACAGCAAGGACGTAAAATCAGCGGTCAATGCATTGATTAATTAAAGTAATAACCAGAATATTTGATAATTGAATTAATTAAACAAATCGATGTCTTTTCTATTCTACATTTATTGAAATCATTAGTTTGCACGAAACTACTGCTACTAAAGGATGCAATTGTCCGATTAGGTTTTAGAGTCACTAAAATGGTTTTACTTTATGGTTGGCTTAAAAAAGTATAAATAATAACGCCGGAAGCAGTGCAAGCTAAAAGCTAAATATTCATGGTTAATTTATCAGAGAAAGAAGTAAAACTTTGGTCACATACGCAATTGTCGGTCAATCGCCTTGAAACACTTAAATATATATTCATGTATGGGGTATAGTAACAAATGAAGTTTGTCAAAATCCGATAATACAGTTATACCATTAACGCAGACGTTTTAAATTTTCTTTTGTACTTTATCCAGATCAAGTCGCGGCTTTTGTTAATAAAATTAAATACAGTTAATATCAGTGTGCATTCTAATGCCTGACTTTAAGAATTAATACATTTTAAATTTAATGTCTCATTTATTTCAGACACCTCAAATCACTTAATGTTAATCAAACTAATAGAAGCATGAAGAATCTGAACAACAGTATTTACAAAATTTTAGAAAAGAAACGAACAGAAGGCGTCACAGTAAAGAAAATTCAGCAAAGTGATACCAAATTAATTACTAGTAACTACCATATTTACTCAAATTATGGCGCACGCGATAAATAAAAGCCCACATTGTGAGGATTATCTAAGTGGCGAGGTAAAATTATGTTCAGAGACATTTCCAAAAATTGGCAATTGGTTTCACAATAACATTTAACATTAAAAGAAAAATAATTATTAAAAATAATCAACAGCACACGACAAATTACTAACAATCACAATTAGAAATGAAAATAGCAATAAAATTAGTTAAATGCAATTAATAATCTTCCGAAAATTGGAAATGTGAGTATTTAAGAAAAGATAATGACATTTCTAACTTTTTTCCGACACTTCAACTAGTAAACAGGGTTCAAGAAAAAGAAAATTCACTCTGACTCTTGATATTAAAAAATTTTCATACGTAAACGTAATGACAGCGTTACAATAAACCAAATTCAGGAAAGTAAAGTTAAATAAATGACCAAGTTTTTAAAACCATATTATTATTTTTTTAAATTACATACACCATGTTAAATACCATACAAATATCAGAGATGGTGTTATCCAGGAGTAATTTTCCTTCATTGTCAACTCCAACACTTCAGATAAGCACGAGCCTTGCAGCACTCCCTGTTCCCTGGAACTGAAGTGCAGCTAAATGCAGTTCACATTACAAGTTACATCACATCATCCTGACTGTCTACTCTTTTCTCCTAACTTTGCAGGCATTTTAAAGTGATGCTGCTATTTTAATTCTATATGTATATGTAAGATCTTAAACACTTTTATTTTAAATCGAACAACGCATGTAACAAACTTGAAATACCTCTCTTTAATTTATATGGCAATTGCATCGATTCCTTTGTAAACGGCGTCGGGGTACAACTTTTTACAAATTCATTTTAAATTTTAATGTCACTTAAAATTCCTTAACTAACTAAAGTTTAAAGCAGACTTAAATGACTTTTAATATGTTAAAACCGCATAAAGTCTCTTCACCTAAGAATGAAACAATATTACTTGAATAATTAACGGTTTTATTTGTTTCTCCCTAATTAAGATACTAACATTATGTACGTACATACAACAACAAGTATGAAAGAGATATGCCACACAAATCTGATGATTAAAATAATGTGTGTTTCGACAAAAAACTTAACAATAGCATCACAGTAAAGTCAAGAAAGTAAACAAGTCATGGTTCAAGTAAGTGAAAATTTTTTTTCAAACCCAGAGGTTTTTTTAGTAAATTTATGTCAGTGTGCATGCATGCAACTGTTATTAAATTACAACCTAAATTATTTAAAACCACTAATTATTATAATACAATTACAATGAATAATCACAGTATATTTATTATGTTTAATTTGGTTTAATGATTTGATTGGGCTTTGATTTTTCCTATCATTAATTAATTCCACGAAATTACCTTGTCAAACTGAATATTTTAGTAATTACCACTGTAACTAACTTCTATCAATGAAAAATCTCCTTTCTTTCAATTTCAATTGGCATATTGCCTTAACATTGATCATGTAAAATACAATGTTACTACCAAACAACAATACTGACGATATAAATTTCAAATCAAGCTTGATTGTAGTTTGATGCAACCTAACTTTAATGTAAGTAGGAACTTAATTGTCATGTAGTTAATTTCCAACTGCCAATTGCGATACCTTATTTAGTTAGAGAGTTATTGACTCTGTTATCGATATAATTAATAAATCTGTCGCGATAATTCATTGAATTAAAAACAAAATCAGTCTTGGCTTGTTCGCACAAATACATATGTCATCCGAATGATGGCCTCTGTGACTAAGATTGTGACATGATGGTAAGTGAAGCCAGAGTTAATCAGTGAAAGTTATAATTACATACCATAATAACGCCAAGAAAGGCCAGTATGATTTTTCTAGAAAAATAGTTAGTAAAAGTTTGAAAGGAATATACCTACTAGAGTTAAACCTCGCACAGCTGCCGCAACCCATTTTCTTATGAAGAATATCAAACCATAAAGTTAAATAATGTAGACTTTAATAATTAAAGTAATATTTTTTCGTGATTTTGACTAATTGATAATTATACAGAGGATAACTATTTGCTGTCTCAACATAAAAACCATTAATTTACCATAAATAATGTCGACTTTAATTATTAAAGTAATTGTTCTTTCGGGATTTTAAATATTTGATAATTAAATAGAGGTGTAACTATTTGCTGGCTCCCTATGTAATGACAAATTGAAACGCAATGTTTTCAAATCCGAGGAGCGGCAAATGCGTCCAATTTATAGGTAGAGTAGAACTGTCAATACTTAATTGATGTTAAAATCCCCACAATCACGAATAATAAATGCGTTACCGTGGTATGTTGATTTATAACATAAAATTCATTTAGTAAAATAAAATGTAAATGTTAATCATGTGGAACTGTTAAAGAAAATTAAAGTATTTTTTTATTCATGAATTGTCGTCGGCAATAATTTATGCATTAGTTTTAATTTAAATGATATGAAGTGTTAAATTCACCTTTTCACTTGTTGGAAATGAAGTTGCCTGTTGATCGCTGCCTTCATTAATTAAATAAGATTGGAGTTAAGATCAATGCTAATGCTAAACCGACTTTAGAAAATAACACAGCAATTCACTTTCGCATTAATCAATTACAAACTCAATAAACGGATACACATACCTAATTATTAAATTCTAGGTGGTTAAGCCTAGAAGCCTAATAACAACGTCAAAGTATTGCAAATTCGGGAAAGTAATGTTAAAATTAACGATCACTGTTGAAAAATGAAGAGCCGAGTATGGCATGAGTGGAGTGGTCTCCGCTTAGGCTACGGTAAAGCCTGTGTGTGCGGGTTCGATTCCCGGCACGGACATTAACTTTTATAAGACTATATGGCTTTCTTTGGGTTTGCATTGCCCATTCATGTAATTTAAATAATTCAAATCCTTCCGAGTTTTAAAAATCACGTTTAAATTATTATATTTAAATTAAGTTGTTAAATTGTTAAGTTGTTCCGGACGTTACGTTGGAGATCAATGCATTAATTAAATAAAGTAATAGCCAGCAGAATATTTGTTAATTGAATTAATTAAGCAAATCATTGATTTTTCTATGTTAGATTTGCTTAAATTTAGTTTGTTCAAAACAACTGTTGTTGATTACGAAGTGCAATTTTCCGATTATGTTTTACAGTCACCGTAAGGGTTTTATTTTGGCAGGATTAAAAACGCTATAAATATTTACGCCCGATGTAGTTCGTTGTTGTTCGTGCTAAAACATAGCTTAAATATTCATGGTTAATTTATTAGAGAAAAAAACTAAAATAAAAAAGTAAAGCTTGGGCTACATTCGCAATTACCTAATAATAAAAATTAAGTTTTTTAAAACTCAAATTGGCAAATTTAGTGAGTCATTAATAAAATTATCATATATAATTTTAACAAAATTAACAAAAATTTTGGAACAAAACAATTCCGTTTTAGTAAGTTTAGTTAATAGTAAAAGTTGGAACGAATTTCGAATTTTTTGTAGCCATTTAATGACTTGAGTAGTAACTCATTAATTGGTCGGACGATTCCATTGCCTCTCTAAACCTTACAATAATGACTTGGATAGAAATGGTACATTAACCATGAAAAATGTTATGATAAAATATCTGATTATTAAAATTTATCCCGTTCCACCCAAAAAACGTAATAATAGCGTCAGAGTGAAACATAATCAGAAAAGTAAATAAAGGACCAAGAGTTTTAATACCTTATTGTCTTATATAACATTCCGGACGCCAAAATGAAATTAGGGTTTCATAAAGTGATCGTCAAACTATACTTTGATTGAACTAATTAAGCAAGTGCTTTTTCTTTTACACATTTATTTAATTTTATAGTTTACA
>VYYJ01003740.1:0-15570 GCA_021029165.1 Cyphoderus albinus
GGAGAATTGAACGAAACTCCTTAATTTGATGGGACAATTAACGAAATCAAATATCAATTGACTAATTCACAGTTGCCACTTTCATAGTTGACTCATGGTAGCCTAACTAAAAACTGAGAGAAATGCAACGGATGTTCCAGGTCTTTTATACCTTTTTTTTCCACAAAGTTTCGATTTCTTTTTTCATTCTTTCCTCACCTTCGCATCTACGTTTACCTACTTTGCATATGGATTTTCTAGAAAGGTCACAGTACAAAGAGCAGAAGAGCAGAGTACAGGAAAGAAAAACGTTTGTGAAATTCCAGCATTATTTTTCTGTGTGCTTCCAATTGTTTTATTCCAATGTGGAAATGAGCATGAATGAAGGAAAGTTTCATGATGACACTGTACAAAAGAGCTCTGACAAAGGTAAGGTATATTAATTATTCATTTTCAGTCAAGTTGACTAACTCTATAACTATGCAAATGATTTGAGTGTGGAATTGAACTACCTGGACCTGGACCATATTTAGGTAATAAACAAAATCAAGTTCCTAGCGATGAGCGACGACAAAAATCGATAGAAACAAAAGTAGCTATGAAACCTTGAAGGAAGCTAATGTTAACGTGAGCATTTTTTAAAAAATATTTCAATGTAAATGTGACAAATAAATATAACGTATTTAAATCATCGCCATCATCTGTATTTACAGGCACATTTTGTTTTTAAAATGATACGTTACCTGAATCATATAATAAATTATCAACCTAGTACCAAGTTGCGTGAGGTTAAAAATGACATTCTACAACAAAATGCGTATACATGCGTATTGATTGAAGATCTAAATATAGGCACTATTCTTAAAATTCTAGACGGTAGTGGTAGTGCACTCAGAGAAGTACACATTCATTAAGTACCTAGATTCACAGAACATACTTATTAACATTTCCTTTGAAAGCTTTGTTGGTACAGATGCATTTAGACACATCATTCTTAATTACTAATTTGTAATTTGTATACATCAGCATGCCTGATTTTTAAATGCATAGGTATCACAAAAATACATTTTCCGATTAAAAATAAAAATACAAACCAAGGTCAGCTTGTATTAAGTTTTTATTTGAATAAGTCTTTTCAACAATTTAATTCTAGCTTTCAGAATTTTGCACCCGTCTTCTCAACTAAAGTCTAACAATACTATCATTCATCATCAACACAGCATTTTAATTTTGTTGAAATAATTGAGTTGAGTTTTATAGTTTCGGGCCCATTTTATAGTCAACATCAGCCTCAAGCATGTACTTTATACATGCACTTACCTCAACTTTTATAGTTTATTAAACCTGATCTAGTTTACTTACATACGTCATACCGCACTTCCAAAATCCATAAAACTGGAAAAAAAGTTTTATTTCCTATCCTAACCCGTTCCTTTCCACACTCAGACAATTTTTTAAAAAACTGTATGTATTGATGATGTTGAAGACTAAAATAGTGTGAAACATAACGAATGTATGTGATTGCTGACAGATCAGAGATGAACCAGTTTGGAAGTAAATTACACAATATACAGAAAGTACCTCTCAAACCACAAACAATCTTACCTTTATCAAAATAACAAATCGGTTTGCGGTCAGTCGGCGGGCGGGTTAGCTTCGCTTTCAAGATAATAATCATTGACGATGAGAAAAACTCTTTGCTAATTACAATTTCAAGTTTTGTATAACCCGACACGTTATGCTCACCGCAGATTGTTTTTCTCAGCGTTAAAAGCAAGGCACTTACCATCCTTTTAATGTCATGTTCTGCTTATCTGGAAAGTATCCTTTCTTACTTATCTTAAATCTTGTTCCAGGGTAAATATTTTTCACTTGATTTATTTTATTTTATTCGCAAACGCCAACAAGTTTTTGAGCTGCATAAAAAGTCTGGCAAAATATTTTCTACAAAGACCCGAAAAATTCCAAGAAATTGAGCCAATTTTATCTCAGTCATGTTTTATTTCCTCTGGTGTACACACTTGATTATTTTGTTTGTGTAGTAGCATTCGGTTGTTTCAAAAACTTTGTAACAATTAATACATTATTTTCCAAATTTATTACTTTGACTAACCTAAATTAAATACGCGATAATTAACCGCTTTTAAATACATAATTAGCGTATTAAAAATGAAACGACAAATCTTGGTACGATTAAATTGCTTAGAATAAAATACAGTCCTAAATTGAAACAATTTTAACAGTTCAAGTTTTTTTACAGCTATCTTTTGTTTTCCTTGTGGCATGCACTGGCTACGCAATTGCTGGATATGGTGATGGAACTCCAGGAGTTTATGGTTTGCTTTTGTCTAAAAATTAGTATTTTCATTTATTTACACATTTAGAAGCATATCTCATAAAAAATTTAATCATTTTGATATTCATTTCTATTGTAGATCCCTGGACGTGGTACGGTGGATATGGTAAATAAATTTTCAATGTTAATTTTATGTTTTCATTATCTCAATTTGAGTGATTAGCAAAATATCTAATTTGCAGATAGATACTATGACCGCGACCTTTACAACTACTACCCTGCCGACCGCTACTATAACTCCGTAACGCGACCGTACAGAGGTAGAGGTGGGGGTGGAGGTGGGGGAGGTTATGGCTATGGCTATGACTCAGGCTACTATGGCGGGCGCGGACGTGGCTCAGGAAGCTACTATTCCTCTTCACGTTATCCATACTACAACAACCGAAATTCTTATTACGACAATAATTACTACTACTAATCATTTACTAATTGCTTTTCTGCTATTATCGTGCTTAACCATCATATTTTAGGTATTCATGTACAATAATATGAATCTCTCCTCACTCAGTCAAAAAAATGCTTCCTTTGTTTAATTCATCACTCTGTCGCTGTCAGTCTCAACCAACATTTTGTTCCTTGTCGCTGTATCCTGTCTCCTTTATTTTTACAAATCGTATAAATGCTTTTGTAGCTAGAAAGAAACCATAACAGAAACAAATAAAATAAATTAAAACACAGTTCATATTTAGTTTTGTATTTTTATTGGCAAAGGCCATTCAAAGGTCACGCTTGAAAAATATCCGTTGCATGATCATCGCTCATCATTTCATACCTTTTACAACTTTTTGTTCTTCATGGAAGACAAGCCTGGTGACAGCCGTACAACCAAGAAGGAATTTTCCGCTTTAAGTTGGTTATCTACAAACTAAAACAAAAACTATAAAGAGTAACAAAGAAAAGAAACTGAATTTGCCTTGGGGATTTCATGGAAAGGAGGTGTTAAAATGAAACAAAATGTCAAAAAAAAATTTGAAGGGCTGGCTGTACAGTGTAGATAAAAACGGATTCTTGTTAAATTAATGTACATTGCGTGTAATTGTGCAGGTTAACTTTAGCTCCATTTTTTCGCTAAAAGTAGTAGTAAAATCATTCCAAGCTGACAAGCTTCTCAAGTCATATAATCTGGAGTAATTATAACAATTACTAGAAATAACAATAAACTCTAGTTTTTCTTCAGGATTTTCTTAGTCAATTATAAATCACGTAAATATAGGTACATAATGTTTGTATATGTACTCATATTTCCGGGCCGTGGCCCATGCGTAAATTTTCTAGTATAAAAAGCAGACTCAGATACAATCCTCGCTCCTTATTTGACTTTTTGCTAGTGTCCGATTTACTGCAAAAATATCATTAAATCAGCTCAAAGCGGACAAAGTGAATAATATTTTAATTTAATACACTCACTCCAAGCCAGTCCAAGCTGAAGAATCTCACTCCGCCCCAAATATGTTTAAAGTTGTGGTAAGTAAAGTTTTTTTAACTCTACTAATTATAATTCACTGTGAGTGAACTATTTATTTCTTAACTTTTGACATTTTTGCCAGTTTACCATTCTCCTATTTGCCAGTGTGACATCTTCCGTGGGGATTAGCTTTGGATGGGGATGGGGTCCACCTCCTCCGAAGGTCGTTGTCGTGCGAAAAACTGGCTGGAGTTGGGTGGCGCCACCATCTACCATAAGAATCGAAAGAAGTAAAGGCGCACATGGTTCGCCTCCACCATCACCTCGACGCTCCTCCGGAAGGCAAGAGTGGCAAGAACAACAGGCACTCCCATCACCTCAAAAACTTGAAGACATTCCTTTTTCCATTGAGATGAAGCACAAGGGAGGATGGACAGTTCCTTCAGTAAGATCAATACCTTGGTGAACAAAAAATTAACAGTTTCTTTTTCGGTGTAGATGTTAGATTCGTCATTAAATGCCAATTGCAAATTTGTACAAAAATTGCACAAATTTCAATAATTACTTTAAAGTATTACTACTTATATCTACGCATGGTTCAATAAAACAAAATAATACCTGAATATTATGTATAAAACGTTCATTGTCTAAGAAAAACCATAGTGGTGGTAACATCATGATGGTGGATGCAAAAACCAGTAATTAAATGAGCAAATTCCCATGCACAACAATCTTACACATCAATGCTGTGACGGTATGGTTAACTTTATGGTGGCAGACCGATGGACGCGACAAAGACAATATCGTGCTGAACTCGCATAATTAAAAAAGAGCTTACGTATAACAAGACAAAATCTCCATAACTCCGTGCTTATCTTTGTCTCATCTCCTCAACCCGCACACTAAGTTTACGAAGGTTTGGTATCAACTTTGGAATCTTAAACCTTTTTTATGTTCCTGTTTGTTTACAAGATTTAAGTAATCTTAATGCAAGTCACTGAATATTCCGTAAAGCTGGAATAGGTTTAGGTTAATAGATAGCATCACATAAGTAATGGACTGATGGAGACAATCGTACATTATGCAAACTTTATGCCCCAAAATGACTTAGTAACCCTCTTTAATCAATCAAAGTGTCACAAAGTTGACGTGATTAACTATAACAGGACCTGTCTTTACTCTTTAGCCAAATCTGTTATAAACTGAGAAACTTGTCAATCTAGTTTTTCCCCTTGACCATTTGCTTATTTAATCAATTATAATAAAACAATGGAATGTTATGTACTAAATGTCGTGTCCTGGAAAGCATCATGCAGTGGTCTGCTGCTTCTTCAACGTACAGAACCTGTCCGAGAAATGCTAATTAACTGTGTCTGAGTAATTATCACGTTGCCTTATGTTAGGTTGCTGGTAAACGTAAAACCATACTCGATTTATTTATTATACACGACATCCATATAGATTTTGTTATCCTGAATCCTGGAAAACGAACTGGAACTTAATTGTCTGGAAAGAAGTTGACATTTGGTAGTTTTTTGGCCCGGTATAAAAAGTCGCCGGTAACCGGCTCCAATCTGACATTTCTTTTTATGTTAAAACGTCGATTCCATTCTTAATTTTTGATTCTTCCCAAAATCTCAACATGAAGTTTCTTGTGGTAAGTTATCATATCATATAAAAATAAAAGTTTGTCAATTTTATTTTCGATTGTATACGTTGTTTTATTTAAAATTATTTTTTAATTATTATCCAGATTTGCTTTGCTGCCACCATCGGCCTTTGCGCTGCCGGAGCTCATCATAACTACCAAGGAGGAAACTACGGGTATTCCAGTGGAGGTAACCGTCAACAACAATTGGTTGATGTGCCCTACACGATTGAAATCCGCAGTGGCCGAAGTGACGCTTCCAGCAACAGTAACAATTATGGCTATGGTTATCAAAATCAACGAAGTTATCAGCAACCTCAGCGTCAGCAATACCAAATTGAGAAGGCCGAGCTGATTGCCGAGCTCCACGATTCCTTTGCTCTTCCTCAACCTCAGCCCCAAACCCGAGTGGTCCAACGCCCGCAACAGCAAAGGAGCTACACACTCCCAAAGCCACAGCCAAGGCCTGAACCTCGTCAACCCAAGCAATACGTAGATGTCCCATACACGGTCGAAATAAAAAAAGCTCCAGTTCAACAGCAACAGCAACAACAAAGGAGTTATTCCGCTCCTCCAAAGAAGCAGGTTCAGCAGCAGCAAATTTTTGTACCTGTACCAGTTGTTACCATTCCCGAACCTCAGCCCCAACAGTTGGTCCAAATTCCCTACAAAGTGGAAACGGTTAAGACACAATCCCAGCCTCAGGCGCAGACTTACAACAGCGGTGCTGAATATCTTCGTTTTGTTTTACCATACGACGACCTCCACATCGTTGACGTTGACCACAGCGGCAGCCACTTACAGCAGCACATTAATGAGCAAAGTTTGCGCTCTCCTTCTCATCCTTCGATTGTCGTCTATTAATCATTTCTAAAGTAGCAAATAATGTTTCTGAAAATTTCAAGACAATTTTAAATGAAAATCTAGAACTTTATTTTTTATTTAGGATTGATTTACTTCAGGAAAAATCTAAACCTTTTTACTTATTCCTTCCTTCCCATCAATCAATCTTTTAAGTATTTTTAATTTACATATATTGTACACACCTTTATCTGAATAAAATATCAAATTCAAATTAAGTCATTCATTCAATATAACAAGAACAATATAATAATCTTCCATAATCTTGACCTGATTAGCAGTTATTGAAAAATAATTTCTTGTACATTTTTGCTCTTGATACGCTTCGATCATCATCATCAATTCATCATTATTACGAATGTTTTAGCGGTTTAGCTTGTTTGTACTTTTGATACATGATACACTCTTCATTTTATAAACACATTCAATCAAAATTGTATTAAACAATAAATCTTTTGGTGACATACGTTTTTCAAAGATAGATATTATTAGAAAGACTTACGTCTTTGTCTCTCTTATTCGATAAGCCGCCGTGTGTCAACATGATGCATAAGTCATAATGCCACAACGTAGCATTTACAGAAGAAAAAAATTCCCACGAGTTACCACCATAGACCAGGAACTTTACAAGAAAAAATTTCATATCATAATCATAAACGATTTCTTAAAACAACAATGGATATCTTCAATGCGTTTGTAATTTCCTAATGCTACGTTATGCACTTTTATCAATGACTTTTATCGTATGACTTATCATCAACCATTTTGTATCTGTGAATGCACCATCAATCACAATGTTGATTGGAGATTGGAGACATGTACCGTTAAATGACATAATACGATTAAACAAAAGTTGTAAAAAAGTACCCACCCGATCATTATGTAAAATGATGTGTAGAATAAAACGGATTGAATGATATACCTAAAGAGCCTTAAGCTGTACTTGATTGAATACAATCAAGAGAGTTGATTAATGACTTTTAATAACATAAAAACTTAATAGCTGAGTATTATTTTCCATGAAAAAGATAAGGCAAGATGGAAATGCACAAAAGCTACTGATTTTGTACTTGACATATATTAGTGAGGTGGCAAGAGCTACATAAAATTGCTTATTCTGTCTGTATTGAGAGACAAATAGAGACATTTAATTTTATGAATACCCAGGTTAAAATAAGTCATTTTATTATCTTCAGTTTCTGAAATCAAAATTACAATTCCGGACTGGACTAAATTTTTTTTAAGAAATAGAAAAATAAGAAAATTGTCAATTTAATAAAATATACTTGTAAATACATCTATAATTTTGATTAACTTACAGCTACATATTTTTAATTTTCATAAATTCAATTTCAAATAAAAAACGCCTTTAGTATTGATACAATTCAGTTTAGCTATACATACATTACAACAATTACAAATTATAAATCAATTTTTTTTCTTTAGTTTGCATAAAAAAGCGACATAATTTTTGCTGACATTGCTCCAAAAGTTCCTCATTCCCCCAGCAGCTGTTCACTTTCCCAAGAAAAATGTCAATTAAAATTGATCCACCGTAATAAAAAATTCATTTTCATACAACACATCTTCGGAATATAAAAACGCAATGATACGAGGCATGTCATAATGTCAATCTTCAAGTCACAACGTCGAGACAACCAATTTAAAAATGCATTTAACTTTTCTCATTTCAACTCGATTATGAGAAAATTTCACATTAAAATTATATTAGTATGACACGTTAAAATGCAAATGTTAAATTATTAGCCGTAGGTATTGCAGCGTTATCATTGCCACCAGCTGGGCCTGAGCTTCTTTATTGCCGAGGAACAAAAGAAAAATGCATAAGAAAATCCACGCTTATCTTCTCAGGCTTCTTGGTTGGCCTTCATGGCGGAAGGAAGTTTCCTCCATTCATTGTGCTACGATTTTCTATCTGATATTTATTTATTATGATTATGACGCTGACAAATTTTTCATGTCTCGTTTTGACGGTTATCAATCAGTATCATCAATATATGGGTATCGCAAGTAAATTAATACCTTACCATGCAAATTGTCATTAATTGGAGTATTCTTTGTTAAGTGCAAATAGCACCTAAATACTGAAAATTGTTTCTTCAATGAAGGACTCCACCAACAAAATAATTATACCTTTAGTGGATCACGTCGGAAACGAAAATGGGAACTCAGTTGACTTCCATGTTTCCACCTGTGTAGATGTTCCGCTGTGGTGTCATCGACAACTGTGACCACACATGCGCAGTCAAAATCTAATTTAATATGGATCGATCGATAACTCTTTTAACTTGAGTTAAAATTGTGATTTTTGTGAAGTTTTTAGAGTGAGTCCTAGTATTTGGATAATTTGTACGAAAATGCGAATTCGGGACAGGGTAAGTTGAGACTAGCCAAATTATGTATGTAAACCTCTCATCCAATATGTTAAGCACTTGTGAATTAACGTAAATATTTTTTTAATCAGTGGGGTCTACTGCTCCATTTAAGTCTGCTAGTGTCACTGACAGCAGCATGTCACACAAAAGTGGATATGCACTCCATGCTGGCGGATAATCCCCGTGCAAGTCTCACTCGACGAGATGTTCCAGCGTCGTCTTATAATACGGACGAAATCCAATCCAGAGGGGAATATTTTGAGGGGGATTCGCCTGAAAAAACTGTTTACATTCTTCAGCCCCATGGTCCTCCGCCACCTCCTCCACCTCCAGAAGAGTTCCCCTCCCTCATTCCCAACTTCCCGAAGCATATCCATAAGCACTTGAAACACGCCCACCGATTATTTAAGCATCGCATGAAAAAGTTGCATAAATTTTTCAGGGATTTTCTGTCCGATGAACCTTATCACCACTACCATCATCATCCACCTCCTCCGCCACCTCCACCCCCGCCGCCACCACCTCCACCTCCCCCACCTATAAAACTGGGGATTCCAGCAGTGAAAGTGGAAGCGTACGCAGAAGAACCTCCAAAAATTGTCAAGATCGTCCACAAGCATCCTCATCACCACCATCATCCGGAGTACATCGAGACTCCTCCAAAAGTTGTCAAAGTTGTGGGACCACCTCCGCACCTGCCTCCACCAGAACCTCATGTGGTAAAAGAGATTGTGAAGTATGTTGAGGTTCCTCATCACCACGAGCCACCTCCTCCACATCCGACAAAAATAGTGAAATACATCGAAGAGCATCATCATCATCATCATTCACCTTCCCCTCCGCCACCACCTCCACCTACCCGAGTTGTGAAGGTCACGGGATCTTCATACGGACCTCCGCCTCCTCAGCCAACCCAAGTTGTGAAATACGTGGAAACTTATGAACCAGATGGCAGCAAAGTTGTTCAAGTTGTGAGAGATGAGCCACCCCGGCCTTATCATCCCTCTCCTCTGAAAGCCCACTCTCTCCACCATAATCATCACAATTATGACCCTTCGCCACCTCCAGAACCGCACAGAGGCAGACAAGTGATTACAATCGTGACCGGGGAGGATGACAGAGAGCCACCTGTGGTTTACCGAGAGAGAATCCCCAGTCCCTCACCACCTCCATATTTTCCACACCATCGACGCGAACATCATGGAGCGCCTTCTCCACCACCTCCACCTCCCCCAACCCCAGAGCCGTTCGTTTTCTCTAGGGGTTCTTCGGGTAATCATCCACCACATCCTCCGCCACCTCCACCTCCTTCACCTCATTTTATCCACTCAGCAGCACCACCTCCACCTCAATCTAACGGAATTCCATTAGGCCAAGCCAGCCCAACTTCATACACCATCCTGCATGCAACCCCCGGACCCGCCCCACAATCATTTTCCGTTGTGCACCATCCCGCCCCTCATCACCATCACCAACCAACCCCGGCACCAGTAGCCATTCCAACACCGCAACCATCACCAGTGTCAGTTTTCACCGGGGCGCCACAACTTCAGGAAGTTCAGTTCGCCTCACCGACAACTTATCCTCAGTATAACCATCACCACTTTACTAATCACCATCATCAGCATCAACATTCCAACGTTTTCCCTCAACCCCCACAGCCTCAGCAGCAACCAGCGCCAGTTTTTGCGAGTCATCCTCAAACCGTGTTAACGCAGTCACGGCCCTACACCACGAACCAGATTTATAATCCCATCAGTTTTTCAGCCGATAGCTCGAGTATATTTAAGAAATAGAGAATTATATTTAAAAAGTTAACCATGTTTTCTATTAAAAACCATCTAAAAAGTAAGCTACACAGTGGAAAAAGGCATTACGTAATATGTAAAATGTTAAATAATAATGAGGCATTACGTTAATTATTAAAGCTAAATTTAAGCTTAGAGCTAAAGACAATGCAACTGAACGAGAAAATAATATTTTCCAAATAAAGATGACTTTATAATTTAATTTACTATATAGAATGATGAACATTATATTTTAGTATGGAAGTAAATCTATTGTATTGCTTCATTGCATTAACCCTGTTAAATTGTGTACCACTTTAAAGTGATGATACCATAAAGTTTATACAATAAAAGTTGTATGTTTTAACTTGTTGAAGTAAAAGTTTTCTCTGGATGAAAATAAATTAACTACTGGATAATAAAACGATCAAACATGCACTACTGATACTCGTTTCATAAGTACATTTGTAAATTAAATAAAAGTACATATATCAAAAATATAAAATTTTAAGTACCATTTTGGTGCAATCGATTTTCATGCAGTTCATAGTTCATAGCATAGCAGCACCAATAGATATATGTATGTACAAAGCGTGAAATATCAAACTTAGCAAGCACTTACTCGCTATCTGGTTTGTGATGTTTATGATATTGCGCTATGGCCATGACTATAAAGCAAGATATTTTCGATACCCATTAAGTTTGGGGCCTTAACCCTTTATTCACATAGCCGGACCTATTTTTAGAAACGCCTGAAGCTACAACAGAAAAGCCATCAGCACCAGCTCCTTGAGAATAATACAGCTTTCTGTCATTGTGTTTTATGTAGCAGTCCTCGTTCACTTCACAATTTGCATCATAAAAACTGACAGGAATCATTAAATTAAAGATAATTAATTTGGAATATTTAACTCAAGATGGAGGTAGATGGATTCATACCATCCGAGGTGAGTCAAGACTTTACAACTTATTAATTTACCTAAACTTTATCTCTTGAATGATGTGGTTTCTGTTATGTATTTCATACTGATTCAATTAGATGTAATTGAAGAAGTGATTCACGAGTTAAATTATATACATATGTGCACACTCTTCTTAAATAATTTTTCTCTTCTCGTTCTGACTCACAGATTTTGTTTACGATTGCTCACTGCACAAGTCAACGACACCATCCCCAGCAACATATTGTATTCGGGAAGGTCAGCGATTTTTGGAGTAATCTTTTCGAAACGCCCGCAACCATAAACTCTCTAGCGCGATTGCTCCCTGGAATTTCATCCTACCTCCCCAAAAATGACCTCTTGAGACTCCGAATCCTCTGCAAAGCGATTTCAGACGCCCTCTCTACTCTGATAGACGAGACTCTGACAAATTGCAATTTGGATGGAACAGTGAGTGAAAACTCTTCACTGAGGAGGCGTGTTATTCCCACCGTCATTGTTCCGGGTCGGGTGATGGATGACTTTGAGCAGTTTCGCGAGTGGCAGAGGAGGTTCTTTGGTATGGACAAGCGACGCCGATTGAGTAAATTCCTGTGTAGTTCACTGGAGGTGAAGTTGGATATCAAGACGGATCCGACGCGCAACGCAATCGTCACCGATTTCTTGCCAGACGTCTGGGCCTGGATCACAGACCTTCGTCTCGTAGTTGACGGATCAACTGCCGAAGATTTAAAAAACTTTTACCAATTTCTACTCTGCAAATGGGATTCAAACGTGAGGCGTCTCGAGGTAATTAAATTAAATTTAAATAGGGTTTGAAAACAGTAGGGGTGCAGCAACAAAAGTCATTGCGGTTGAAGTAGAAGTTTATGATTAAACCCCCCCCCCCCCTGTAAAACATTCGTTTCCTGACAGATTGTGGTGAAGCTGTACGCAGACCATCGCAATCATATCATTACTCAAGAGAGGGTAGGCAGGTTGGCACAGGGAGTCGCAGCAGGTAATACTTTGTCACTTAAATTGCCACTGCTGAATAAGCTCCTTCTCGAAACGAACTACGTTGGACCAACGAGCACACGACCTTTATTGAGCAACTTGCTAGGAAGATACTTTGGGAACATGTTTCACGCCCAATTTTCCAACATCCGAGGTTTACTGATACATGATTTCCATGGAGTCAGATGGTGTCGAGCCAACTATTTTCCGCGGCTCACGGATTTAGACATTTTTCCGAGGACATTCGTTCATGAGGAGGTAGGTCGTGTCAATCGACTCCCGCTGTCACGTTTGACAATCCGATTGTGGCCAATGCAAATTGAGAGGCCTCGTAATCTGCCGGATTGCCCGCCACTCCTTCCGGAAGAATTGGTGAAGCTTCTATCTGCTGGCCGCGGTGGCCGCCTTAAGAATACCCTCAAGTTTCTTCGGATTGAGATTAACGAAAATAAATGTCTGAACCGAGAGTGGGATTTTACTAGACATGGGTTATTTCCCAAGTGCCAGGGCGTTGCGTTCGACTTTCCTAGACTTGAGACCCTTGAGATTGTGAATGGGTACCTTGCTGAAGATTTCGGTGTTTTGGTAGAGTTACCCCGGCTGAAGGTCATCAGGTGCGAATTTGATGATATACCGCCGCTCAAGAACGTTATTGGACTTGAGGAGTCAGAAAGTATCGTCTGGGAACACATTTCCAGTCTGGAGACATTCACTGTCAAAGAGAAGGGTGGTGCAGAGAAGTGGGTGTTCAGGAGTCGGGAGAAGTGGGACAGTCCTTATCGAGAGGGGTTGGAGTACATGATTTTATGATATATGAATAATATTAAAATATTTCTCTCTATATAGACTTATGGTTCTAGTTCTACGAACGAATCCACAATTCCACATTCATAAAATCCTCTTGAACTAATCGTAAAAGCCTCATAGAAATAATACTCAAGCAAAAATAGTTTATTTACTAATAATCATATCACATAATCACTTTGGTATGCATTTCCATTGTAGATCCCTGGACGTGGTACGATGGATATGGTAAATAAATTCTCAAGTTAATTATGCTTTCATTATCGCAATTTGAGTGATTAGCAAAACATCTAATTGGCAGATACATACATACTACGCTACTATACCTCCATAACGGGACCCTAAAGAAGAGGTAGAGGTGGAGGAGGTGAATGAATACCATACAAGTTTATATAAATAATAAGTTGCATAATATTTAACTTTGTTAATAAAGCACATATATAAAAGTTTTGTCTTGATACAAATAAATTAACTGGAAAATAAAACGATCAAACATGAACTATTCGTTTCGTAAGTATAATACATTCGTAAATTAAATAAAAATATTCCAACCATTGCTGCTTTATATATTAAACCTGTCATGCGAAATAACTAAATTGGTCCTCCAATGATAATTTTTTAAGCAGCATCATTAAAGCGGAACTGGATTTTGTCCAACTGATCATTTTTAGTTATCCACGTGCAGTGTATGGTTTGAGATTCTTATTTACAAATTGTGAATCACAATTAAGTACCATTTTGGTGCAATCAATTTTCATGCAGTTCATAGCACAAACAGCTAGTGTAGAGTAGCACAAATACAAAGTGTGAAATATTTAACTTAACATGTAACAAGCACATTCTCGCTACCTTGATTTGATTTTGATACCTTATTGGAAATTATTCATTCATTTCTGACTGAGAGTAAGCTTCTATTTGTAAGGGATCAACAAAGAAATTCGAATCGAATAATCGAATCATTCCACATTTCGATCCTTGATAAGATAAGCCATATCAATATATCATCACGGATGATNATTCATTTCTGACTGAGAGTAAGCTTCTATTTGTAAGGGATCAACAAAGAAATTCGAATCGAATAATCGAATCATTCCACATTTCGATCCTTGATAAGATAAGCCATATCAATATATCATCACGGATGATTCATCAGCCTTTCAATAACCGTTACAAATGCAATGCATGGATGGACACGGCTGCATATCGCTTTCTTTGTCTCAGTGTCCCCCGTGTTTTTTGTACTTACAAACTTATCTTACACCGTAAGCTTTTTAAACGCGGCCACTATTTTCTATTTACGAAAGCTCGAGCTCTTTACAATGCAATGTAAAGCTTACTTTTTCTTCATTTACTTCATTGTGTAAAGCGACTTTACTAAAGTTCCTCCAACTTCCAACTGTTCCAACTTGCTCTAGCTTGTAGCTAGACATTTAATTACAGACGGATTGCACTTCATACATCATACGATGGATTAGGATTTGAAAAGTAATTACGATTGACAAATAAAATTATACTTTTGCAGTACGTTTAAGTGTGTTGGTAAAACGACGAAACACAAAAAGACAGAAGCAGACAGTAGTTGGTGCATGCGTGGACAGTTTCACTTTTGCCTTTAATTTTAATTTAAATGAGTTCGTTATAGTCACTGGTCAGTGTATTTAAATAATTGTCTATTCTATTATTGTAGATACACGGGGATTTAAGGATATCGTAAAAAATAACTGAACTATTGGAAAGGTGGTACGAATTCGCCACCAAAAACATTTAAATGGATTCACAAGAAGAAGTGAGAAACAGGAACAAACGGCCGCTGAACACTAGCTGGGAGGATGACAGCGACGAAGAAGGGTCAAGAAGATCTAAGTCGGTTAAGCAAGAGGTTTATCGACCGGGTTACGGCGATGAATCAGATTTTTACGGAGAAACCCCAAGGATCTCGCGGGACGTCCCCTCTCCCTCAGGATTAGGACACGGTGAAGAGGACCATGAAAACGCAAGTAGTCACAATGGGGAGGAGGTTGAGAAAAAACCAGTAATCACAAATATTACCGAAAACTACCAAAATCCCCCCGATCCGCCGCCTCCGCGTCCATCTTCACGGTCACAAGCACCTCCTCCTCTTGGTCCTGATCACACCCGACAAACTTCAGCAGCTCCATCCACCTCAAGACATGCCCCAGCACAAGAAACAAAGGCGTCTTCCTCCTCCTCACCGTCTACCTCAGCTTCATCGAGACCACGGGAAGTTAACCACCGTGAGCGGGACCACGAAAACCATCGCCAGCGCCTAGAATCTTTAGGCGAACGTAGGCAAGATTCTTCGGATTCCTCCAGTTCGAGAAGAAATTCAAGTTCAAACCATGATTCTGGTTCAAGACGATCAACGCACCACAACAA
>VYYJ01003741.1:0-15563 GCA_021029165.1 Cyphoderus albinus
ATCTCATAAGAGGTAACATGGGACTCAAGGACCAAGTTATGACCTTACAATTTGTCCAGAAGAATATTGCTAAATTTGGGGGCGATCCTAATCGTGTGACTCTTTTTGGCGAGTCTGCTGGTGCTGCCTCAGTTCACTACCACGTATTGTCACCAATGTCCAGGGGGCTTTTCAACAGAGCATTCATGCAATCTGGGAATGTCTTTTGTCCTTGGGCGCACACGAGAAGTCCGCATAAACAAGCCATTGGATTTGGAAAAGATTTGGATTGCCCTGTTGACAACACCACTGTCCTGGTGAAATGTCTGAAGAGGCTCGATGGTCGGAGGATTGTGAAACAACATGCAAAGATTCTTTCTCCAGTCCACACTCAGGATGACTTTTTCCCAGGATCCGTGGAAGCCGTCCAGGACGAGAATACCTTTCTGGGAGAAAATCCATTTTTGATAGCAAGGCGTGGTGACTTTAACAAAGTTCCAGTCATTTTCGGGATGAATTCTGGAGAAGGCGCTCTGAAAACAGCCAGTACAGTAAATTTCCAGATATTTAATAGTTTATTAAAAAGACCGAATAATTAAAACGGTATGAATGGCGAATATTCCCTCCTAGAATATCAAAGTGAGAGTGTCATTCGAAAGCTCTCGACGAGGACTAGATATAATATTCATATCCGTTCAATTAAAAGAAAATCTTTTTTACAGGATTAGAGGCAACTCCCGAGGTTTTAAATGCCATGGACATACACTGGCACACCCATGTCTCCGTTTTGCTCCATTTTAATCCAGAGATGAAAAACGTTTCAGATCACTTTCGCCATTTCTACTGCCCCATGAGCATTGATCACGGCAATTCAGTACCTGGTGGAAACAACAGCACGCCAAAACCCTGTGATAACTCGGGAAATGTCACCTGCTCCGAAGAGGAAGATGTGGGAGAAGTTGTGCAACCTAGTCCAGTTATTCCGCCTCAGGAGACGCTAGAAAACATAACCCACATGATATCGGACGGGGTTTGGTTTCACGCCACAAAGGAAGCTGCTGCTTACCACGCTGCTCATGCTCCGGTCTACTTGAACTATTTCTCGTACCATTCAAATGTTTTACCCAGCAGTTACACCTTTATTAAATCGGCCAGAGTTCGAAACAATGTTCCGGCAGAGTTCACCTGGCCAGGATACTTCGCAGAAGCCTACATCCAACAACTATTCTTTCAACGTAATAACCCAAAAAGATTTGGAGCTTGTCACGGCGATGATCTTATGTACTACTGGGCAACCAACCCGTTTCTCCAGATCAGATCTGTCTCTCAAGACTTCCCATTCTCCAGCAGGTTCATTTCCGCACTTGTGGACTTTGCGTATGGGGTTCCAGAGCTGAAATTTGGACCCACTGTGTGGGAGCCCGTTCGAATCAATGGGAGTGAGCCTTTCAAATACATGAGACTGGACAGTAAACCAGAAATGATAGAGCAACCCTTCAAGGAACGCATAGAGTTCATTCACTCACTAAACATAAGGGATCCTCATGATCCAAACAACTGGTGATTACATAGTTTTTATATGAATTCTTTTATTAGTAACACAGACTACACACATTAGCAAAGTAAAAAATGGTTTTGCAATAATGTCAAAGAGAAAATGTCTAAGAGCCAAAGAATTTATTCGTCACCACCGTCATTTTTATTATATTTAAGAAAAGTGTGTGTTATTTAGCCAATGATTGTTACACCTATTAAAATCAACCTTTACGTTATTTACTTACGTAATCGAAAAAATGGTTTGTTTGATTCCTTTAACCAACTGCATCAGAAAACTGGTTTTGTGACCACAATCATACGAAATGCCAATGCACTTTACCTTGTATCTTGCAAATTGCAATGTTGCACTTATGATTTTGGCAAACATATTATAAGTATGTATATGTAAAGTATCTCGGATTATGTCATCAATTCTTTATCAAGTTGCATTGCAATTACTAAAGCAAAAAGCAATCGTTTTCATTCAACAATTTGAATTTGTACAACAACAAGAAAGAGATTTCTGCGATTTTTGGTTTGTCTATGAAAGGCATCATCACTCTGATCACCCTCCCTCAACCTTCATTCGTTTCAAAGTTGCTGCAAGAAAAAACACGCAATTATGAGAAAGATATCTCGGATTATGTCATCAATTCTTTATCAAGTTGCATTGCAATTACTAAAGCAAAAAGCAATCGTTTTCATTCAACAATTTGTACAACAACAAGAAAGAGATAAAGGGATTTTGGTTCTTCTCTTCTACTGTTCGTTTATGAAAGGCATCATCACTCTGATCACCCTCCCTCAACCTTCATTCGTTTCAAAGTTGCTGCAAGAAAAAACACGCAATCATGGGAAAGATGTTGCTGCACAAGTAAAATTGCAAATTATTGCAACAGCAATCAAATCACAGCTACAGCCATTATTTAAGGTGGTTACGCAATTTTTCAAACTTTTATTTCTAAAAGGTAACTTTTTGTCTTAAAAGTAAAATGAATTCTCGCAGAATAGAATGAATATTTTTTCACTTGAAAGTAAAGATGCTTGATTGAAATGAACGCTGATGCTGAATGATGCGACCATAAAACGAACGACCTTCAACACGTTTGCGTTAAGCCGCGTGACTTTTTTCAGTCGTCCATTATCAGTTAGTTTCAAATGGAAACTTAATGAAATAATTGAACGAGGTCATAAACAATACACGCCATTAAGTAGTAATGACTCATTACTGTAGTAAAATGAAAGAAAACAAATAAAATGACGAGCGACAAATTATTGAAGAAGCGGAAATGAGTGACCTTAAACTTAAATGTCCTTAAATGACAAATGGCTAGGCCCTTTTTTAAACTCCCTTTATGATGTTTCCGATATATTCATGATAAAAAAAAGATGTCACCGCTTCTTAACTAGAGAAGAAAACTAGCCTAAAAAAGCCCAACACTGAAATCATATTTATTGATAACATACACACGTTTTGTCCTAGCGTTTTAAACCAAATTGACAAACTGTTGTTAAAACTTCCATTTGTTAATCACAATCAAACCAATTTTATACTCTTATGCATATAGTTAAGTAGGCTAATAACAATCTCTCAAGAAAAGCCTGATGTGACCTGAATTTGAAAATCACGAAGAGAAGTGCTTTTCTAATATCAATGATAAATGCACAAACACAACTCGCCGTTGTGTATACCATTTTTATTGAGTATGAGCAGTGTGTTTCAAAAGAAAGAGAAAAATGGCTTTAAAAAACGTGCGTATGCGTGAGCTCGCTTCACTGATTGTCAATAAGCGTCATACACCGTAGCTCCGTAAGATAAAATAAAAAAATAAAGAACGCATTGTGTGAGTAATTTTATTTACTTTAATTCTGCTGCACTACTCAACGTTGTGAACGGACACAGAGCTTGAACTACATTTTCAAAACAATGTTCTTTACTCACTGTAATCAAGTGGCACTTCTTCTATTCTTCAATATCACCAAGTTCATGAGCGACAGAAGACCAACAGAAGAAGTGCATGAAATAAAGAGAAAAATCAGTTAAACGGTCGTATGTGGCCTGAACGGCCGCAGTAGTACAATATTTACACTTAACAGTATTATTGCTGAAGTTGAAACCATGTTCGGTTTTACAAGAAACAAGCCCCATTTTCCACCCCGTCACACGAAGCCGCAGTCTTCGGTGAAAACCTCGTCGGTGGTTGCAGTGATGGCAGTGTCTCTCAGTTTGGCCACTTACATGTACAACTCGCTCTTGAGGCTTCATGGGAACAATGCAGATCCAATTGTACAAACTTCTCTGGGGTTGGTCCAGGGAAATCTGCAGACATCCAGAGAGGGTAGAGTATATTTTGAGTTCCTAGGAATTCCTTATGCGGAGCCGCCCATTGACGATTTAAGATTTGAAGTAAGCTTACCTTTGAAGAAAGATAATACATATATAAGTTTATACTTAAAGAGTAGATTGATATTTGATATCCTGCGTGTTTCAATGTCATCAGCGTCCAGTGGAAGCAAAACCTTGGAAAGGAATAAGAAGCGCCAAGAATTTTGGATCGGCTTGCATGCAACTCGAAATTATGGTTACCGGGCGAAGCCAGGGAGAAGAATCATGTTTATTTCTAAATATATTTTCTCCTCGACTTGGAAATGGACTGGACGGAAGTGGTACATTGAAGGCAGTTCAGCTACTCCCAGTGTTGGTTTTTCTTCATGGCGGCTGTAAGTAACATTCAATAACAAATTATTCTTAAATTTCCACAAGCTATTACAATTTCTACTAAAGGTACTATAATTTCCAGTGTTTATGAGTGGCTCCTCAAATATATACCGTGGAAAATATCTGATGGACAGTGATGTCATTCTTGTTACACTCAATTATCGCTTGTCAGCGCTCGGTTTCCTCAACACTGGTAACTTAATTACCGGTAATCAGGGGTTATGGGACCAACGAATGGCATTGAAATGGATTAAAGCAAATATTGTCAAATTCGGTGGGGACCCTCAAAAAATTACACTATTTGGCGAAAGTGCTGGTGGTAAGGGAAACATTTTATTTAATGTGATTTTATAGTAAATCGTGCAGTGGTAGCAATGTCGCGATAGTATGATCTGCTGGTCAACATTAAAAAGTTTCGCTGATTTCAATGAAACCCTTCAGGTGCTTCCGTGCATTTTCAAATGCTATCTCCAGCTTCGGAGGGTTTATTCTCCAAGGCTATTTCACAGAGTGGAACTGCCCTGCAGATTTGGGCTTTGAGTAAGTCACCAAAGACTCAAGCCAGACAACTGGCAGGGGCAATGGGATGTCCAATTCAAAACGAATTAGAAATGGTAAAATGCTTGAAGAAAGTGGATGCAAGAAAACTGGTCAAGTATCACATTCCTAGCATGGTAAGCCACCCTCAATTGTCTCATTACGTGAGAATTGGACGCTTTTAAACTTTAGGTTACAATTTTGCTTAGTCACCCATACGCCAAAATACAGACATTTTTGGTCCAACTGTCGATGGTGAGTTTCTACCTAATGAACCTTTGGAACTGTTGAAGAACGGAAGTTTTGCTAAAATTCCTTGGATTACAGGAGTGAACGCTGGAGAAGGACTATTAAATACCGGAAGTATAAATGGCATACATATTTAAACTAATTTAGTTTCTACATACTTATATTCAACCAATTATAATACTTTGCAGGAATTCTGGCAAGTCGAAACATTGCTGATAATTTGTGGGCAAATTGGAACAAATGGATCCCCATCATGCTTGATTACGACCCTAAACGATTTGACATTTCTGGTCTAATTCGAGACCGTTACTTTCCAACCGTTCCGCTTTCCAGGAACAAAGGTATCTTTTCGAGCGCCAACCCTTCCAGTATTATTGCAAATCTCACACAAATATACTCCGACAGAGTTTACTTCCTGGACTCAAGGAAAGCTGCACTCTTTCACGCACAGCATGCTCCGGTCTACCTCTACTATTACTCGTATCCCGGAGAAATCAGCTTTTTCAGATTGTTTAAGGCTGTAATGCCTACACATAGCGACTTTGTTGCTCCAGAGTTGAAAATTGCAATGGACGTAGGTCTAGATATTGTGCGGAAATATTTATTACGACAGGGTCCAACCTATCCAGATGTACCTTGTCATGCAGATGAGTTACTTCTCCTCTTCAATACGCATAGACTCGTTGAAGTTGGAAAGAACTCTAGGGATTTTCTAGTGTCCAAAGAACTAGTCAAAAGTTGGACACAGTTTGCGACAAGCAAGTAAGTAATCAGGATTACCTCAGCGAATGTTGACTTCAGTTTCTTTAAAGGAATGCTTTCAATTTATTAAAAGGTTACAGATTTTAAAATATTTAAACTTATTACCCAGTCTTTTGTTGTTGTTTTTACATAGCTGGACCCTTTCTTATCAAAATAAGGAGTGGCCTCCGGTTATACAACCTGTGGCTATCAATAACACGATAATATCTAATACGCTTCCCTATATGCAGATAAATTTAAATGGTCATATGATTCCAGAACCGTTTACTGATGCTGTGCATTTCTGGACGAGATTGGGGTTCTAAAATAGAATTTTTAAATTATCCTATCGTAAAATAAATATTTTTTATTTCAATTACTGCAATTTCATTCACAAGATCTTTCCGGTGGTTTGTCAAACAAGAAAATAAAGAGTATTATTTAATGTCCAGTGTTATCCAAAAGTTTGTTCATCATTGCTTCAGTTATTTGTTTGCCTTTGATAAGAGCTCTTATCTTAAAGCAAATGAAACTTTTCACTGACTTAAAATGCAAGATAATAAAAATTCAAGAATTAAGAGCAAATGAAACTTTCGTTAGTGGTGAAATGTACATCAAACGGAATCCAAAAGCTTTTTTTCCTTTTTAAAACATTTCCCATATAATATTTCCCTCCCTAATTCCCTTTATTTTAATGAATTTGAGACTTAAATATGTCCACTAATTGTAAAGAAAAAACACCTTTGCTGTCTCTCCGTAATAATTACAATGGTGAGGAAGGCGAGAGCAATGACGGGGCCCAAACACAAACCAACTACGGGTATTACTATTCATAAAGTCAACTAAATCTAAGTAATAATCAGATAATATGGAGATCCAAGGGTCTACAGACAAAATTTCATTTCAATAGCTGTAAAATTCAGAAAGTGATTTTTATAAAATAGACAACACGATTTGAATATTTAATTCTCTACTTGTTTGTTAGGAGGAAGTCCGTAAATAATAATAATTATCTTGTAGACTTCCCTTTCAGTAAAGCTGAGAATAATGAAGAGAAGTTTAGTAAGCTTTTTCAAAATGCTAATTATACAGCTTGCGTCTTGTGGTATTAAAACGAGACGGAAGAACCTTTAGCGTTTTGTTTCATTTTACTTCTATTTGATACCTATTCATTATTGTAATGCATTCACAATAATTAATAGCGGAATTCTCTCCTTCAACAGAACGAGTTTCTCCAAAGTGCCAATAATGGGCGATCTGGAGCAAGATATATCCGCACGTAGGAAACAGGTACTAATTATCACCATTAAACCATCGTTAATTTCTCATTAGTTGTAAGCGTGGCGTGGCTGTAACGGAGTTCAATCCAAATGTAAACGCAATTATTCGTCAGTCAGCTTTTTATTGCTTTATCAGTTTCCACATTTGAAGGCATCAAATTGTTGGTTTCATTCTCGTTTTTAGCCTTCCATCATGAGTAGCATTATGCGAGAAGATTCATCCCAGCAAAATATGGTTTATCTGAATTGCTTGAAAAATTGGAGATTGCCACCGGTGGCATCTCAAATCTTTGTATATATTCTTCTACCGGTAATAATCTGGTGTCTCGTGTATCTCGTCTTGGGCAATGACAATCTCCCTGGGGGAACGGTTTTCTGCATTGTACTTTTGGAGTGCGGAGGAAGGCTTTTGGGATATCTGGTAAGCTTAATCCGTTTACCACCCATGGTCGGAATGCTTGGGCTTGGGATTGCTGTTGGAAATATTCCACAACTTGGATTGACTCTACACTGGAACCCAATTGTGTCTGCTCCCATTCGGCAAGTAAAAGTTTATAAAATAGTAATAAAAAATGCCATCTTAAACAAGAATGTTTTCAAGTGGAACATTCATCTTCTTTAAATAACAGTTAGCCCTCGCGGTAATTCTGACGCGTGCAGGATTTGGCCTAGATGGAAATACTTTAGTCAAATTTAAATGGCTGGTGCTTCGTCTTGCTGTGCTGCCTACCGTCTTGGAATCCCTGAGTGTGGCAGTGTTGACCCATTTCCTTCTTGATTTTCCATGGACCTGGGGCATCCTGGTTGGATTCGTCGTGGCAGCCGTTTCTCCAGCGGTTATTGTGCCACGAATTCTGGAAATCAAAGCAAAAGGCTACGGAGAAGACAAAGGTGTTTCTACAGTGCTTCTGGCTTCGGCTAGTCTGGATAATGTAGTTGCAATCTCGTTGTTTGGAGTGGCTCTTGGATTTGTTTTTTCTACTTCTGGAGTGACTCAAATGATACTCCAGTGTAGGATACTCAGTTGTGATATGATATTCCTTTCCAGATACTGCTCTGGAAATCCTTTGTGGCTGTGGATTTGGATTAGTTTGGGGGGCAGTAACTGCATTTGTTTTTAATCCGTCGCCTAATGAAAATGAAAGTAGTGCGGATGAGAGCGTGGTTAAAGCAATTTTCGTTCTGGGAGGTGGCATTGTCTCGATTTTTGGATTCAAACTTGTTAACTATTCGGGAGCTGGAGCTCTTGGATGCATCATTTCTGCTTTTGTCACTTGTACTATTTGGAAAGGAAGGGGATTTATGGAAAAAGAAATCGTATGAACAATAAGCATATACAATTTACTGCGCGTACTGCGAATTGTATTTTGAGAATCTGTGAATTTTATTTATTCCTTTTTTAACAGAATGAAATTAAATGGGGGTTCACATTCCTCTGGAAGTTCTTTGAACCACTCTTGTTTGGGGTCATTGGGCTTCAAATCGTTATACGTGACTTGGAGGGACACACAGTTCTTATGTCTGTCATTTCTCTTCTCATTGGTGCTGTGATTCGTTTTGTTGTAACGTACGGGACAGTGGCATATGCAGGTTATAATATGAAAGAAAAATTGTTTGTTGCAATTGCCTGGATTCCAAAGGCAACCGTACAGGCTGCAATTGGTCCTATCGCATTAGACTACGTGAAAAACACAACCGGAAGTTCAGAGGCAGAGCTGCAGCTAGCAACACAAGTTTTGACAATGGCGGTTGTGGTTATCTTATTAACCGCACCGATTGGGGAATTTGCGGTGATTTTAACCGGACCGAAGTTTTTGTCTAGGGGAAAGCTCAACAAGAACTGTGATCAGGAGAATGACGGGGAAAAGTGTGATAAAAATGGTATGGCAGAAGTGGTATTTTAAAGCATTCAGCGGATTTTAACGAATATTTTAAAAATACTCAAATCAATCAAACATATGTACATATACTATATACATACTTTTAAGCAAATTTTACTCCACTACTTTAATTTTTTACGATGTAATATGATGCGAAATAATCATGTAAAAGAAAAACATACTGGAAAAGTATTTAAAAATATATTTGTTGCAATAAACAAATAAAATTACTAGTTTTTTTATACCTAACGGCTTTTCAGCTTCTTCCAAAGTACTGAGTACTTGAGTCTTGCGGACTAAAAAAAATATTATTTTCATTATTTGAGTCCGCTTTTTGCTTTTACTAAGAAACGACAATCTATACAAAAGTATATACATATATATGTATATAAAATCTATAGCACTGCGACAGTACCAATCCAGACATTGCCCGACTAGTAGACGTTTTCCAAAGTCTAATTTCTACAACATAATATCATCAACAATGTTCATGTTCATTGACTACGCCTGCGAAGCGGAAATAAAGCAGAGCAACCACAAACACAGTACTTGCATGAGTGGCATGAGAAAAAAAAAGTTCAGAATTAACTTAGGTACTATATTAAAAGTATGTTATCCCAAGGAGTGGATACTCCAAGACCCCCAGGATGCACCTGCAAACCGAGATTACTTAGTTGTTAGATTTGATTAGTTGTTATTATTAATAAGCCAAGTTTAATGTTACTCGCGATAGTAGTAATCAGCTTAAGCTTATTTTACCTAAAGCGCTTTGCAGTCAGTCAACAAAGTACCTACGCACTTGTTCAGACTCAGACGCTCTTTACTATAGATAAAGAAATCCTTTGTTATTTGGATTGAAACTGAAGGCTGAATTGAAAAAGAAAATGAGCGAGTGAAACTGATGAGGTGATCTCTTGTATGAACCCATAGTATTTCTCTCTATATATGTAACTTACTAATGCGCATATAAAGTTCTATTCATTATTATATGGGATGTAAGCAAAAACATACACAGTATAACATTTTTAGAGTAGAATGTAGATCCTCATAGTCAATGTCAGGCTATTTATTCTCATCTCATCTGCACTGAATATACATATTTATGCGTCATGTGTTTTTCTATGCCTCTGCCCATGTTCCGTATTCCTTGAAACAACAAAAAGGGATGGAAGCAAGTTCAATAAAATTTACTCTCTGGTTAGATTATAAATATTTGGTTTGGAAGAGGATAAAAAATCAAAAACGTTGACTTGTTCAGTCCCTCTTTTATATTGTACATTGTACATCACTTCATGAGGTAGACGATACGAACAGACGAAATATTATATTTATTGTAATTATCCTCATCATGATGATGAATCTCAGAACGAAATACTGTGGTGCTAGCCGCAATTATTATTTGCTGACTGCTTAGTCATCGCCATTATCTCATAAAGCAAAATGATTGATTACACGGTACAACTGGATGCAACAGAGAACGTATTGGAAGAGGAAACGATGATTTTCAAAGTGAATTCCAAACTGTTATTGTGAGAGCCAAAATGAGATTACGGGAAAATAACTACATTTCCCGTGATACTCCTGCAGACTTCCCCTACTGCAGTTGGAACTGGTTATTATTATTGTATTTCAAAGAGAAAAATACTGCTGGATGACCACAGTGAATTTTAAGACAAGAAAGTTTATTTTAACCTAATAAAAGAAAAATGTAAGCTAAATAACAATCATATTATTGATTGACCCATTTGACCCGTGTTTATTTGGTTGGGCGATAAAAGTTGGTTCGACCGCGTGACCGTGATGGTAATAATAATGACAAACTGTATCAAGAGATGCAGTTGATCAATCATTGTACTTAGTTGTTTTTAATAATCGTGTGTGTCTTTGCGTCGGTTTTTTGTGGTGTGGTCTCCGATATATTTTTGTTCCGTGCCAAAGTAGTAATTTTTTAAATAATTCTGTACGACTGATACATACGAAAATTTCAACTGTAGCGGGAAGGTGAGAATTTCAATATCAAGTATTGATCAATCTATGTTGAATCTATATGAACATTGTATTTTGTATTCTTGTACATGGGGTTTTGTATTTCAAAAACTTTGAACTCGTTGTTGCGGAAGCGCAAAGTGACTAATTTATATGGAGTCCATCTTGTATGTATTATGTAAGCATGTTCGGAGTCCAAAGTATTAAACAAAATATTTGCATTTTTCTGCAATGTGTCATTATATGAGTCATTCCATCTGAAGATTAGCTACAATTTGTTTGACAGTAAAAAGAAAGCAAAATCAGTGAAATATTTATATGTCTATATGAAACACTGATATTAAGTCCAGATTTGCTTTCAATTGAAGGAGCGCAAAGATTTCTTAGTCAAGGCTTCAATTTAAATATTCTTACATACTCTGAACACAGCAACAAGGTTGTTTGTCTCGGAAATTTAGCACTATGTAATAATTTTTCCTCATCTCAGTTGAAAAAGTGGAAGTAGCTCTGAATGGAAAGTAAGACATAATAATAAGAAAGCCTATCTGGAGTGATCTTTGATTTAATTGGGTACGGGTTTAGGTTTCTGGATAAGCGCCGAATATCCATGGATAAAAAAGTCCGACATCCACTGGGTTTCTGTATATGCTGATTCCAATAATTAGTTGATTGTACAGTACAGACAAAGCTAAATTTAGTTGTAAAAAGTAGTTGAAAATTAGCTTGACCTTGTATGGAAACTTTCCTCACAAACCGGGGCAGACACGAGCTTATCGGTTATTATCATGAAAGGGCTGCTTAAATAGTTCAAGTCATGACAAGGGAGGTCGAGCGGTTTTACTTTTTGGTTTGTAAACATAATTTACAAGTAAGCTGGATTTATCGATTTAAATATTTTTGGGTTATACGTAGTTAATAAGAAAAATTTCCTACAGTTCACTCACATTAAACTATATTTTAGACGTTTGTCCCTTTAATTCTAAAGCGAATAAAATGGTGAAGTTTCGTGATGCTTCCATTTCTCATGTCCCATACAAATTTGCGTGCTTTGACAAAAAGAAACTTTTAAAAAGAATTTTAAATGTTAAAATCCATTACATTCAAACATGTAATTCTGAGTAACTGATTCAGCAGAATGCGTAAAATTATATAGGCGTCAACAATGGATTTTAGACACGAAATGATCATTTGAATCTACCTTAGATTTGTCATGCACACTGTTGTGTTATATCAGCTATAAACAGTTCTATTGATTGGAATTTTACCTTTGTGCGATTTTATTGTTAAATATTACGCCACATTGATTTTCGGAAAAAACCGATCAATTTTAGAGAACAAATTAGCGTCACGAATATTATGAATTGGCGTGATAGCCAAGTGAAGCCACTCAGATTACTTTCTCCAGTGCACCAAATTCAACAAAAAATTATGCTATGAATTACAACAGTACAAAATTTGTATTAGGCACTGAGACATCAATTTATAAGGTTTTTGTAAGTTTTGATCCGAAAGGCGAAAGATAGAATATTATGGTAACTTTGATATGCTGTGAAAAACTGAAATGATATCAAGATTGTAAAGTAAGACTAATTGGATGGTGTACATTGATGGCTTCTTTTGGTGACTGCAACAATGTGTTTGTAACAAAATTTGAAGTGTATGAGAAATTGAGAAGCCTTACTAATTAGTTCATAAAAACTGACAATGGGATTTCCAAAAAATAACCAAACATATAGAACACGGATAACTTCACTGGGTGTCACTGTCGTTAATATACAAATTCAAAGTTGAATCTGTCTCGAGTGCCTTCAGAGAAAGAGTGTAAAATTTATTTGGGAGAAACAAGACTCTTCTACAAGAAACAATATCATAAAAGAGAATTATACCTTACAAAGAATTAATAACTATTAAGCCAGTTTGAAAACTTTTTTATATTTTATCAAATATTTCAGAGCAGCTAGGAGCAGTACACGGGTCGTTAAATACCTCAGCCGTTCTATGCAAGTGATTTCAACTGCCTTCATTATCATTCATAATTTGATCAGCTCAGGAAAACTTCCACGCTCACATTTCGGTCTTTTTGGGCATTGAACCACATTACCCCAGCTCAAATTATGTAATTAAGTTTTATTACTGAGTGACTTATTTAATCGGAACCTCACAACAAAATGGCGGCTTCGCGTTTTCAATTTGGAGTGATGGCTGCCACAATCTTTGGAGCAGTATTCACACTCTTTGGTACAATAATGTATTGCATGTGGCCATCTATCTTCAATAATATTCTTACTTCGGTAAGTCCGATTAAAAATTGATAAGCTGTGATTGCATGCTTTACAGTTGAATGGTAAAAAATGTATTCCTACTTTTCAATTTTAAACAGAAAATGGTTTTAAGTCCCAACTCAGCTAGTTTTGAATTATGGGAGGTCACACCGATTCCCATGTACATTGAGTTTTATTTATTCAATTGGACTAACCCGGAGGACTTTGAAGACCCTGACAGAAACATTTCGAAACCTCGACTTGAACAGCATGGACCTTATGTCTTTAGAGAGCATCGCGTCAAGGTAGTTCAAGAGTGGTGTGATGAAAACAGTACGATCACGTATTTGCAAAACAGAACGTGGTACTTTCAACCAGAATTGTCTAATGGAGCTTTGGATGACTTAATCACCACAGTCAACGTGCCCGCTGTTGTGAGTTAATACTTAATTGAAATATTTATCTATTCATGAGTAATTCAACTCGGATCTTAATACAATTATTTCAATGTTTTTATTAATACAACTTTAGACGGCAGCGTATGCAATGCGTCATCATAGCATTTTTAATAAATTGCTGTTGGCAGCCGCAATGAGCACGCTTCATACCAAAATCCATACGACCAAGACTGCTCGAGAGTTTCTTTTCGATGGATATTCCGACCCTCTTATCAACCTGGCCTCATTCCTCCCTCCTGGCATGGCACCTGTTACCATTCCCTTCGACAAGTTTGGCTGGTTTTATGCAAGAAATGGCTCTGCTACTTACGATGGCGTCTACAACATGTACACAGGCGTCAGTGACATTAGCAAGTTTGGTGAAATTGGCGCCTGGAACTACTTGAACCAGACGCCGTTTTACCACGCCCACTGTGGAACCGTGAATGGTTCAGCTGGAGAATTTTTTCCTCCGTATCAAACTAAGGAGAAGATTACTTTATTTAGTTCAGATGTATGCAGAACCATCACCCTAGAGTACAAAGAACCTACAACATTTGAAGGGGTCGCAGGATACAGATATCAGGCAGAAGAGACCATGTTCGATAACACCACGTTGAAACCAGATAATTGGTGTTTCTGTGAAGACGATGAATGTCCCCCGAGTGGGTCATATGAAGTGAGTGCCTGCAAGTGGGGAGCTCCAGCGTTTGTCAGTTTTCCTCATTTTTATCTTGCCGACCCGTCATACAGGGAGGCTGTTGATGGAATGGAGCCGAACGCCAGCATACATCAAGTTTATCTTGACATTGAACCCGTAAGTCTTTTGTATATTTGGCTGTGATTCTCCAGTCATTTAGTAAATAATGGAGTTTTCATTATTTTAAATTCATTGTTTCTCCAGAGATCTGGAATTCCGATTCAAGTCTCAGCATCACTTCAAATTAACATTTTGGTACAACCGATGGAAACTTACAGGTAATTTATTTTAACCGTTTATTGTTCTGCTTCATGTAAATATTTATGAGGGTAAAAATATTTTCTCATGGTATATTTCTAATGTATTGCAGCTTTTTGAAACACGTTCCAGAAGTGTACTTTCCGTGCCTTTGGTTCCGTCAGCGGGCACATATTGAAGGCGAGGTAGGTAAAACAGCTCGCATGGTGAGTATCCTCCCTTCGATTGGATCCATCGTGTTCCTCGTCATGCTCTCCACTGGAATCTCGATAATTGCCGTGCTTGCCATTTGCCTAGTCACGCGAATGTGCAAAAAAGAAGAGGACACTGTCGTGCTGGTAAATAATACTTGATGCGACGTGGTCATTAGAAGAGATCGGTCGTAGTTTGTATAAATAACCGTCCTAAAAATAACAAGCACGTTCTCCAAACACATCGCTATGTGCCACAAATCGCAACAAACCCCGCCACTACTATTAATTGACGTCGTTTTTCGGTAGCTTTTTATTTTAGTAGAGTGGACTGAAGATCGTAAATTGCGTTCATTTTTAAGAATAATTCGGTACTTAGATGTTATCTAATATTATTATACCTATGTTGCATCATGGATCGTTTAGAGTGTCATGTGTGATAAGTGATGAGAGATTATTGATACGTATTTTTAAAAACATTGCATTACTACTAACATATCCTATTTATATAATATGTTTGTGGTAGGTACATTTGTCCAGTATCATTTTATTGTCATTTTAGTTTTAAGTTCGTATATAGTATTAATTTATACGAGGTTAGTACTTTTAGTGCGATATTGGACACTTAGTTTTTATTTTTATTTGCTCATGACCACCTGCCTGTAAATGGTAAACTCGATATTCGGGTTAATTTAAAGAAAAAAGACTGCTACATAAAACCAAAAAATATCACATAAAAGTAGGAAGCAATTTTTGTTTAGTTGCAAATTGTCTTCTTTTAGTTTTTAACCATCACATTATCGACTTTT